>NJFT01000099.1:0-134202 GCA_002221725.1 Scedosporium boydii
GAGGAAGGAGTGCTCCACCGAGTCCGGGAAGGGGGATGGGGGGAGGCGGGACGACGCCGGGTATCATAGGAGGGGGGGGGATGGGCATGGAAGTCGAGGGTGCGGAGCCGTGGAGAGGAAGGCCAGGAATGCCGGGGAACGAAGGAGCTTGCTGCTTAATGGGCATTTTTTGATCGACAAGACCCTCCATCTCATCTTCGATCTCGCGCTCCTCCTCCTCTTGGCGCTGCTGGCGACCGCCACGACGATCCCATGTTCCTTGGGCGACAGCAGCGGCTTCTCCAATGTGGTATTTATCTTGAAAGAAATCGGTATCTCCGGGTCTAGGACGGGACCAGAAGCGGGTGAGACGGTCGTTAGATCCAGAGGCAAGAATATGACCCAAGGGATGCCAGTCCAAGGACCATATGGCGAAATCGTGAGCATATGACACTTTATGGGCGGGATAAATAGTCTGCGCAGGGCAAGACTCGGGATCGGCGCTGTCATAAGGGGCCACTGTCATGGGGTGGCCAGGGGGCGGATTGGGTTCGTCGAGAAGGTAGTGGAAAAGCGAGCCATCGTGGCCGCCAGTGCTCAGGAAGTTAGGATGAATTGGGTGCCAGGTCAGGGTGGAAATGTCCTTCTCGTGCCCCTTGAGGAGGCAGATGTCTCGCATCATTCTCAGATCAAACACGCGAGCGGTCTGGTCCCTTGCCGACGTGGCAAGACAGAAGCCTCGAATGCGTTCGAACAATGTCTTCGTAATGGTGTTCTTGTGGCCGTGGAGAGTTGTCAAGCAGCGGGCATTTCTGGGGTCCCAAAGCTTCACGAGATGGTCCTTCGACCCAGAAACGAGGAGGCCCTTCGTCGGGTGCCAATCACAGCTCTTAACATCCCAACCGTGGCTCTTGAGCACACTCTCCTCGACACCGGCGGCAAAGTCGAAAATCTTCAGAGTAGAATCATCGCTGGCCGTTACAAACTTGTTGTCGGCAGGACTGAAGGCGATATCACGGACGGGGTCGCTATGGGCGGTAATGCTTTCAAGATTGTTGAAGTTGGGCTGCCAGTATTTGACAATACCGTCGTGGTCACCAGACACAAGCCAGTCGTCGTTGTGGGAGTAGCAGAGAGCGCGGATAGCAGAGTCATGAGCTTGCATGATGGTCTCGAAGTTGAAACCCGTACCATTCCACAAGGTGAACTCGCCGCTGCTCGAGGCTGTGAGGAGCCTTCTGCCCTCTGGTGTCCATCGGACAACATTGACTGGATGTTTGACCTTATTCAACGAGGTGTGAAGGTGCTTCGCTGGAATCGAGGCAGCCGCTCTAGCGGGTCTCGCGGCGGGTGGTTCGAGCTGATGAATCCGGTTAGTGAGCTTGCGCATGACGCGTCGATAGCAAGAGGGCAGGATGGAACACACATCAACAATGTAGCTTGGGCTAGGTCGCTCGCGCTCTCCGAAATACGAGCCGTTTGGCTTCAGAGCCCGATTTTGGACCCAGTGGCTGAGCGTTGAGCCGTAATCAGTGACAGGACCTGTTTTCTTCATGTTTAGCAAAATGGCATGACGAGGGATCAATGGATAAACGTTTGACGATGACGACGATGATGGTTTTATGGTGATGAGAGATCGAGGAATGAAATGCTGTGGTAAAGGGAAGCAGAAGTGGATGTGGGAAACAGGAAACATACGTCGACCTCTGGCCCTCATGAAGCTGCCTTCGTGGCCACCACCACCACCGCCATGGCCATGATCACCTCGTGCATCATAAGCCATGGTGGTAGAGGCAATCGTGGCACTAGATATGAATGATTATAAGGGGTACTTATCACCTTAGCTTAGGGGATGTTAAGATTTCCTCCTCTAAGCAAAGGGAGAATCTCAAAGGCAGGGCTCCAGTGGTTATTGGATGAAACCCATCCTTTGGCTCTGGATCCCTAGGTTCAAGGTCCTGGAATGAAACAAGGTGAGTGTAGGTACCAGGCTAATTGAGAAGTTCCACCGTTTGATAATTGCTTGTCCGGGGTCGATGTTGCTTCGATGAGTTGGGACCCAGCATCAAATGTTGAAGCTCTCTGGATTCCTCGCGTCGTCAAACCTGGATCGCGACGCTCTGTGAAGGTCCAGTTTGCTTGCCAAACTGCACTGGGTACTTGGTACATTTTGTCACGTGATAGAGACTGAGATCCTCTACCTTCCTTGTGGACGTCACGGGCTGGAGTACGAAGAACAACAGGTAACACTGGACGGCATGTACCTAGGTACCATGCAGCCCAATGGAGCTAATCCAATTCTGTCTTGATACATCTTGAAGTACTTCGTATTCTGTCTGTGCTGTTCTGGAAATCACATCAGTCCTGACATGTGATATTACTCTCGTCCATGATAGCACCCAGCAGCTTCGTGAGCATCAATTGACGAATAAGTTTTGGAGCCTACTCGAGCTAGTTGCATACTTTGGATTAACATGAAGGATAGGTTTGATCAATTAGCGAGTATGCTAGCGCATTCTTCACGTTTTCCACCGAGAGACAGAAACAAGCCTCAAGACGCACATTGCCATACCATTGCCATGGGCAATGGGATCATGTTAGATTTGAGACTCGGGCGCAGTTGGAGCTCAGACCCAGGGATTAAGATACCCCTGTTAAGATCCGTAATGGTCCTGCAAGCTGTTGAGTACTTTGTTGAAGCTCTATTTGACACACGACGGGACGTAAGCTTCCTTTAGCTCAACGCTCTTCAGCTCAAGTCCCCGAGGTATAAGGAATGGAATTTCGCATCTGTCGCATTGTCTCTTCGCGGCTCTGGACTGTTGAATACGAAGTACGCTCTCTTCTCTCTCCTTCCGTAGTATTTTCATATGCAATCCGAGATGGAGTTGCATTAGGCAGATCTCAAAACGACCAGATCCTCAAACCCCTGGGCCTGGTCATCTCGTCATTACCCACAGCAGCACTGGGACGACTGGCCAGAAAATGCCAACCTGCCTGAACTCTAATGGCATTTAAGTCTCTCTTCTCCTGGACACCTCCCAAACGCCAGTCCGAGTAGCGTCAAGATCGGCGTACATAGTTGAGCTACTTTTCAAGACAGTTGGGGGTCAACGTAGACAAGTCTCGTCTTCCTGTTTAACTCAATCGGTCTTGTTATTGTCCTAGTCCAAGAGCCAGTGATCCTCTACCTCAGTATTTACGCTAGGCTTTCCCATCCGGCGGGCAACCACTTGATCCCTCCTCTCTTTTCCAACCTGCGGTTATCATCTTCCCTTTTTGGTTATTTCGTGCAGCCTCATCCCCGACCCGCATTCGGAGGTGGTAGCAGCAGCTGCAGCACCAACTGAACTTGGAAACACTGCTTTCGCATTTTTGCTGCCGAGCCACACTTCCCCCTCCGCTCCCCTGCGTTGATTGTCGCCACTTTAGAACGGACTGGAACCTCGGTCTATTAATACTGGACCTCATCTCTCGCCAGACCTAGACATCATCCGCTCGCTCATTCTCGGGGGTTTTCTGGGATTGCCACCTAAATCACTCTCACGCTCACGTTCCTTGAGACGCCCAAAAGGGCTTCGACCGCCGCAAGCCGGGTTACACCACACTGTTTGCAGCACTCGTCCTTGATAGTGGGGTTCATTTTGACGGAGCTTCCGGGTTGACCGAAAAAAAAATATCAGGAAAAAGGAGAAAAAGAAAAAAATCGTTCCCGTCTCCATGTCGGCTCAATTGAGACGAATCGCCTCTCATTCCAACTATTAGATTCATCGTGGTTGCTGGGCTCGATTTTATTTTCGATCGCCTCATCTCAATCTATCATCTTATCATCTGATTCACGCACTGAGGAGACATAATTTGGCCAAAGACCAACATCGTGCACGTCCAACAGGTGCTGACGACAGCCTATCTCAGAATGGCGTCTACAACCTCCTCCGATGCGCATCTCGCGCCCAATGACTCTACGATCCGTCGCAAAGTAGTCAAAAAGGAATCCTCGGCGTGGGACCTGAAGACTCTTGAAAAGGAGTCAGGGAAAGCCTATCGCCATGTTGCCGCAGTTCACAAGACTTCACAGCCCTCGTGCCTCAGCCATGACTCGCAAGCGACGCCTAGCTTCCTGGGGTTCCGGAATCTTATGGTCATCTCTCTTGGTATGCCATGGCCCTTTTCATTTAGAGTAGCCGTTCGGTTCTCATTACTCATTCTCTCATAATTGAACCACGGCTGACGATGAACGGTATAGTTGTTGGCAACCTACGTCTCATGATTGAAAACATAGAAAAGGTTCCTCTTTCCTTTCCCATTGATATCTGACTTCGGCGACACCACTAACCGTGTCAGCAGTATGGAGTATTAATATGCGTCCGCTGCCATGATTTCAGGCAATGGGATGTTCTGTTAGGGCTGGGTCTTTATTTCTTGATCCCCTGTCACCTCCTAGTAGCCTATCTCATCGAGTTAGTCGCCGCAAGCCAAGCTGTCGGCCTGCGGAAGCAAGGCAAAGGCCATAAAGATGGTCCATCACCCGAAGAAGCCGCCAAATTCCGAAGGACCTGGATCGTTATTGCCTGGCTTCACTCTATCAATGTCGTCTCGATCCTCGCCTACACATCTTACGCCGTGTATTACCACATTCATCATCCGCTCATCGGAACCATCACTGAGCTTCACGCCATCATCGTGTTGCTGAAGACGTATTCGTACGCCCTCACCAACCGAGATCTTCGCCATGCGTACCTTCACCCCGCGACAGGCGGTCTCGCCGCCATCCCCGACCTCTACGCCCAATGCCCATATCCCACAAACATCACAATGAGCAACCTCGTGTACTTCTGGTGGGCTCCGACCCTTGTCTATCAGCCAGTGTACCCCCGCACCGACAAGATCCGCTGGGTATTCGTCGCCAAGCGCGTTGGTGAGGCATTCGGTCTCGGCGTCTTCATCTGGTTCACCAGCGCCCAATACGCGACTCCGCTCTTGCTCAACTCCCTCATCAAGATCAAGACCCTCGAGTACACCGCCATTCTCGAGCGTCTGCTCAAGCTCTCCACTATCTCGCTCGTCATCTGGCTTGCCGGCTTCTTTGCATTCTTCCAGTCGACGCTCAACGCCCTTGCGGAGATCACCAGGTTTGGCGATAGGTCGTTTTACGATGACTGGTGGAACAGCGAGAATCTCGGCGCGTACTGGCGAACATGGAATAAGCCCGTGTATAAGTACTTTAGGAGACATGTTTACTCCCCTCTGATGAGCAGGGGCTGGTCGCCGAAGATGGCCAGTATGATGGTGTTTTTCCTCTCCGCCGTCTTCCACGAGATTCTCGTGGGTATTCCCACACATAACATCATTGGTGGGTGATTTCTGCTCTTCGTTTTGAATATCTAGTCTATATCTTTGCATTTGATGCTAACCCAGAGACAAACTTTTTCAGGTGTTGCCTTCTTGGGCATGTTCCTTCAACTGCCACTCATCGCTCTAACCACTCCCTTTGGCAAGTCGAAGACGGCAACGAGCAAACTGATTGGTAACTCGATTTTCTGGATCTCTTTTACTATCTTTGGTCAGCCATTTGCGGCGCTTATGTACTTTTACGCCTGGCAGGTAAGTTCGAGTTTCCTCGCTCCCTTGTTCCCCTTTGGACGTATCGAACTCGGATGTAATTTTCTGACACGGGTGACTCTCTCCAGGCGAAGTACGGATCTGTAAGCAGGCAGGCGATTCCAGCTAGTTCGTCATAGATTTCTTTGGGAGTTTTGAAAATTCCGAATTCCGATGCTTTAATGATTTACTCGAGAGAAGGAGAGATCTAGATGGGGATGGATTTTTGGTTTAGCTGACTCTGCCACCTTTTGTGTCGTCTATTCTTTGGTAACGTTTTTCCCTTTTAAGTCACCAATAATAACAGGAACACTGGAATGTTTGGTATCATAATCCTAGTGTTCTAAGTTCGATGCACGTCCCTGCTATACCTGATAATTCGGTCTCGCTCAGCACTCGTAAAGGTACATAGTGATGTCTCCTTCACCACATCGAAACTTAGTGTCCTATCCTGGTCTATCAGTTCTAGATACAGACTCGTATTACCATCAAAGCACACAAACGAGAACCCAATGTCCCCTCCTAACCCAAGCTTCCGACCTTCCCTCACGCAATAAACGGAATCCAAACTCTCGTCCTCTGCCGATACGCCTCATACTCCTCTCCAAAGAACCTGCCAAGAGACGATTCCTCACTCGGAATCCTCCCAGCAAAGAACTTCCACATAACGATAGAGTACCCCAAGAAACAAATGACATTTCCCAGGACGAGCTGGGTCCCCACAGCCCACCAAAAGAAACCAAAGTACGAAGGATGGCGGAAGATAGAATACACGCCGGTGGTGATGAGGGAGTGCGATGCCTTCTTGTTATGCTGGACGATGTGGTTGAAGCTCTCTCCGCACTGAATCATCGCGGCCGAGCGGACGACTTGGCCCACGGTGACGAGGACGAGACCTACGACGACGAAGAGCCGGCCCAAGTTGAAGGGCGCCCAGGTTTGGTTGGGGAAGAGGAGGTTGGTGATCAGGCATTCGATGGAGGCGCTAACGTGGGCGATGAAGTAGGCGGGCCAGTTGGCGGTTAGGAGGAAGGAAGATATTTCGGCGGACGGGGTGTTGTAAGCTGCCGTGGTCCAGAACTCGAGGAAGTGGAATGTGGAGAGGGCACCGAAGAAGAAGGGCAGGCGCCAAAGGCGACTCTCGGTGAAAAATAGTATGGCGACGCCGGCGATGACGGAGGCGGATAGGGTGCCGCCGAGGCAGAAGGCGCGTAGGGCTATGCCGGAGAGAGACTTGGGGCCGCCACGGTAATACTGCCTGTCCGGCCGTGGGGGTTCAAAGGCGGCACCGGGGCTTGAGGAGGTGGGACTGTCAGCTTCTGGTTCGTCCGGAAAGAGGGGGATGAGCTCGGCAGAGTCATCCAGCCAAACTAGGCCTCTGCGACCTCGGGAACGAGGAATCATAGTGGCAACAGTGGTCTGGGAACTGGCGATGCTCTAGAAGAGAATCGACAGTTAAGAATGGGAGGGTGGTGGTGCATGAAGAAGAAGAAGCTGGGGGCGAGACACATAGGACTCCTCAAGAACTACGCTGGAAAATGGATGCGCCTCGAGGAAGGAGTTCGGGGACCGGCTAGATATAAAGAAAGCAAAGGTCTTACCTCCATTGCGGGCTCCAAACACGGGGATGCTCCATGGTTTGCCTTCCTGTGCCTCTAAAAAGGCTAAAGAATGTAGAGACACAATCTACTTGCTGGAGCAGGACAGTATGCAGCCTAGTATATAGACTAATTGAAAGGGATTGATCCAGTGGTGATGGGAGAAATTCCTTCTGTTGAGTCCCCTTTCACCTTAAGCTCCCAATTCACCCCCGGTCCATAGCAGTGAACTTAACTCCTTTTATCCTAGGGCGGGGATGGTGACGCAGGGAGAGTGAGATCAGATGCAATAATGTGATTGTTTGCTTGCGATTGTTCCGCCTAAGGGACGTTGCTTGCGATGCGACGGGAGGTACGGAGTCACTCTCAGGACTCTAGAGCCTTTCAGCTCGAGAGGATAATGCAGGTAGTTTCTCTCGGGGACGGGCCAACTGCAACTAAATCGCTTCGCGTCGCCGAGCTCACTGTCGGCAAACGAGTCGACTTGATGGGTTCGATGCGGCAGGGTTGGAGGTTGGGTTTGAGTTGCTGCACGTCGGAACAAGACAAGGGCACGAGACGGCGCAGGAGTTAAGCGTCATTCTATTTTTAACTCCGAGGTAAAAAAATCAAGTTGAACCAGCACTGAGCACTGAGCAAGGTAACATTGAACTGTGCAGTGAGTTGAAGTCTGCCGCCATTGGGCTTTCAATGACCAACCACAGTGGGATTACCCTCTAAATCCACGAGCGAGGGCCTGAATGCGTCGGTAGCACAGCCTTGTCTCAAGTAAGTTAAAACACGACTCTACCAGCGCATCAGTGCTACAGATATTGTCCTTGCGCAGGGTTGATCCTGTCCTCGAAGAAATTGTCGACCCATTACGTAGAGTCGGAGGCTGGCAATCATCTTTTCCGCGAGGAAGGGCTGAATCTGCCTGAAGGCTTCCAAAGAGCGCAGGAGATAGATAACCCCTGGCTATGGATGGTTGATCGCGTACATCCTATCCATATATCAAGCTAGCCCGCCTGTCTTTTTGGGGGGATTTTTTCGGATTTATTCTTGTATATTTACCGTATTGTTTATTCTACGCTTCTCGTCCTGATGACCAGAAATCATACCGCCGAGATGTCATCCCATCGCTGCTGGACATCAGGTAAGGGCGGGTGCCTTGCAATATCCTCTGCCCGCCAAAATTGAGGCCATGCCAGTGGGGGCATTCCGGACAAGTTCTTATTATAGCCAGGTTCTCGAATGCGTCGCGTCATCCGGACAGAGCCGCCCTATTACAGCTCGCGAAACCCGTGGCGCGGCACATGCAGCGTTCCACGAGAAGGTAGCAGCCTGCATGTAAATCGCCGAGAGGGCAGGGTCCCTGGAATGGGCGGAGGGCATCTCTTGCTGTCTACTGGTCCGTTGGCTATCCAGCCCTCTGGCCGTGGCTTTACTTCGTAACCTGTAGCCCAGTCATGACCGAATGATGCAGGACATGGGTTGGCCTGTTGGGAGGTTGGTCGCTGACGGAGGATGCGACATGTGAGATGCTGATGATTCGATCTGTATAAAAGGAGAAGGGAAGTGCCTGCCTCGTGGCTTCCGTATATATATTTCGGTTTTGCTTTCCTCGTGCTTGCGTATAATCAAATCAATCCAAACTAGACTTGACTTCACAGCTGATAAAATCATCAATATTACTCTCCCTCATACACAGTTCCTACCCGACGCTCATCAAAACCAACAAAGGAAACAAGCCAAACCATCAAACCACCAAAACCTCAACTCGGAACCAAAACAAAAATGCACCTCTCATCGTACCTCGCACCTCTCTTCCTCCTCCTCTCCACCTCAGTTACAGCCTCAGTCATCCCCAAATCCGCCCTCTACACCTGCAACATCTCCCCAACCCACCCAGCCTCCCGCCTCGGCGCCTCCAAATGCGTCCAAGCCCTCCAAGAGGAAGCCAACGAAGCCGGCGGTCCCACGGGCGGCAACTTCACCGTGCAGGTCGGCGGCGAACCAGCTCGTGTATCCGAGTACTCTTGGACCACGGAACAAGGAGAAGAGCTACTGAGTTTCGTCGAGATTGAGTATCTGGGTAACGCTGGCGGCGAAGACGGAGTGGTGGAGACGCAGGGGGCCGAGGAGGAAGGGGAACCGCAAGTCATCGGGGTCCCGCGGAGGGAGGTTGCTGGTATGTTGATGGGGTTGGTCCAGGGGTGTAGTAATCGGAGCTGTATTGAGTTGGATTGTCCCGTAAGCGGGTCTGCGAGGATTCTTGACGGGACTGTTGAGGTGCGACTCTTGGGTGCTTAAGGACGGATGGTTCCGCGAATGGACGATGGTAGGAATAGAACGGGCGGCGTTATCGTTATTGCTGGGGGGGCATCGGGCGTTTGTTTGCTGGCATCTCTGTTTAACCCCATAGACACTGCTGCGCGGTCAGGGACCGTTTGCTGAATAGCATATATTGTAGTCTAGTATATCGTTTATACAACATGCATCTTTCATCTTACAACCAAACCTCCCACTAGTTTTATAACACCGCTGCAGCAACCTTCTTCTAAAGCCTAGCCTGGTCTGTACCCTCGCCCTGCTTTTCATCTGCACCGAGAGCCCCGCTCATGACAAACTGCTGACCGGCAGGAGGTCCAGTTCTGAGCACCAGATCCCTTCCGCCCCGCGCATACCACCACGACACAGCCAAAGACGACCTACCCACGTCCAGCTCCCCGCTCTCCAACACCTCCCAGAACCTATTCCTCACGGGTAACCGGAGTTCGGGATCAGCGACCTGCGCCACTGCTTCGGCAGTCAAGGTAAGCCAGTCGTCGACAAGCGGCAGAGGGAGGAACGGAAGAGCATCCACAAGCGCGAGGATTAGCGTCGTCTGTTCTGACAACGGACCCGACTCGGGCTTGGCATCAATGGCCGGCGGTAGAGGTGCGCCGGAGGCGTTGACAGCCCTGAAGCGCAACATCTCCAAGAGCACCTCGGCGAGCTCGGGGTTCGTGGCCGAGACGGGGAAGGGAGGGGAGACGATCTGGATGATGGTCTTGAAGGCGACGCGGAACTGGCGAGGGGAGATGTGAGCGGGGAAGGAGGTGAAGAGTCGGTCGACGTAGAACGGGACGAGGTTTGTAGCTAGGGAGCTGTTCTGCGGGCAGCAGAGGACGGAGAGGATCGCGCTGTGGGCGGATTCAAAGAGTTCCCTCGTTAGGAAAGAAGTGGGGACTTGAGAGAGATACGCCATTGCGGGCTGGACTATTAGAAGTTCGCAGGCATCAGCGGGAATGCCTAGGGGGAGATGCTCTGCTAATCCGAGATAAAACAGGTCGAGGGTCTTGTGAACAGCGTGGGCAGGGATGACACCGGAAGCGTCAGGTCGTATTTCTCCAAGAAGCGCGATGGTCGCGGGTGGGTATCGAGAGAGAATGTCGATGGCTGTAAGGTTGGTAAAGGTGTAAGCTTGAAATGCTCCAGCGCCATCTCTCGAAGAGATAAAGTACAGGTTCCTAAGTATATGTAGAGTCTTCGTAGCCACCGATGGAGCGGTCTGGTCGTGTCGCAGCCTCGGGTCGAGAAGAGATCTCGCCATCAGCGGTTGCAGCGCCGCAGTAACGGAGAATAGTATTTTCTTCAAAAGGTCCCAAAGCGCGGGCCAAGTAACTTGTATGGCCTCATCACTAAGGTGGTGGCCCTCGGTTTTCACCTCAATCGCGGAGAGCTGGCAAGGCTGCCACCTCTCGAGAATTAAGCGGGAGAAGTCTAGTAGGGCATCCTGAGCTTGCAGAACAACTGCGGAATCTCTCGCGTGTTGCATGCTGTGCATTATAAGCTTCGCAGTGGCGCCCATGCTAGTCACTACCGGCCGCGCCGCGAGTTGTTGCAACTGTCGGAAAGATGCCGAGGTCGAGGGCCAGTGGATAATTTGTCCCTGTTTCGAGAGGCCGCTATTGATGGCGGACAGGAATTCACCCTCCTGGAACCCTTCTGCGCCAGTCAAGGTCCACACGGCGTTGGGAAGAAGGGTATTGGAATTTATCGCATAGAGATGGATTTCGGAGAGCAGCGGTAACGCAAACCCGAGCGCAACAGATATCGAGGCGGCAGCAACAGGCCCATCTTGCATTGGCCTTTCGAGGGCTAAGTTGGCTGCCTTGACGATAGCCTCCTCAAGGGTGTTTCTCAATCGCCTCGATAAGGTGTGCGGCGCGTCTTCCGCGGGCGCCGCCATCCCAATGAGTATTCCGCTGAGCACCAAGAGGTGCTGCCACCGGTTCGATCGGTCATCGGCGCCTCTGACAACAGCGGTTGCCCATGCGTCGCAGTCTAGTCTCGTCGGCACTCTTCCCCCGGGAAGCGGAGTCTGGTTTTCGCCGCGTCGTGTGCGAAGAGCGGCCGTGTGGTAGATGGAGATAATTCGGTAGCTCGTCTGGATGCCGTCGCCTCGGTGCCAGATCGCCGGCGCCGTGAGCAGTTGCGATGTGAGGACGGCGAGATTCAGAGGGTTCGAGAGGGACGTCAAGAGGGTGACGGTGGTGCCGACGATCTGGTCTGTCTTGGGTCCATCGTGGACGCTCTGGTAGAGCTCGAGGACGGTGTTGAGAAGGTGATCGGCCGGCATCTTGCCTTGGCGGCGACCGTGACAATATTGATAAGAAGAGAGCAGAGAAACCGACTCCAGATGCGCCTTACTCTGTGAGCATTATCAGTTGGAGTTGGAGGATCGAACTCTCCTTGGTCTCGGGAATTGGCTGAGGGATGTCGCTCGTCGCCGGTCGCTGGATCGTGGGATCGTGTGTCATCAAAGACAGAAATTACCGAGGCACGTCAACGGCTTGAGGCTTCGGCGCAAGTTCATGTGCGCCAGTAGCCAGGCCAGTAAATGGAATTGACTACCGCACTGTAACACGTCAGGCTGTGGGGTGGATCGAGCTGGCACGGCTACGCCAACCCCCTAAAATTGCTGCACTCCAGTGTGACAGCAGCAGCCAATGCTTCAATGTTGAATCCGCCAACCTCAAGACGATAAAACCTCGACCGCTTCTTGTCCCATCCACCAAGGAGCCAATTGTGCACCATTACCGCCGGACAAGAGCATAATGCGACGCGAGCGACTACGATTCTTGCGGTAGGGAAGGGGCCGATTCCCACCCCTTTCCAGAACTCGTACCGTCAATAATTGAGACAACCCAGATTCTAACTACGACAACGACCTCAAAATGATTCATCACCAGCCGCCGCCTGGCTACACGACGCCGCCCTTTCCTAGCTTAACATGGGAGATCCTCGACCCGACGGAGAGAAAGGAGCGATCCTTGTTTTATATCAGTGATATATGGAGGTTCACGCTGCTATGGACGCTCATCATTTACGCCATCTTCCACCTTGCCTCTGCCAGTATCGCAGTCGTGATGCACGGTCATAAGAGGTCTGCGTGGAAGTATCTCTGGATCGTCCCCGTCGCCTACTTGTTCGTGGCAGGAGCTCAAGGTCTTGTCGCGGGGAGCGTGGTCGGATTGATGTAAGAATAATGAAGGAGCCCGGCCACCAGCGCTTTCTAGCATCTTGGCAGTTGAGGCGGTGAAGGAACATACTAACTCTTTGAGACGTCCAGGCTCGGTGCCGTTTACAATGCAGGCTATTTCTCGATGTCCCCGTGGATCCCCTTCGCCTGGGGCTGGATCAACGTTCTTGTCCTAGTCATATCGTCGTTTTCAATTCAAGGCGGTCTATGAAATCTATTCGGTCACAACAGCGCCGCCCTCATCGGGGGGAGGCGCCGATACATCAACTCTCTTAATAATTCTAGCGGGGTTCCCAGCCACGCAAGTATACTCGGGCACATCCTTTGTCACGACACTCGCAGCTCCAATGGTTGATCCCCGACCGATCGTCACACCCGCCAGAATCGTTACGTTACCGCCGAGCCAGCAATCCGGCCCAATAACGATGGGCTTCCCTGACTCGGGTCCGGAAGTTCCATTGCGAAGGGTTGGGTCTAGAGGGTGCGTGGCGCTGAAGAAGGAGCAATTGGGACCGATGAGCGTGCGGTCACCGACGGTGATTAAGCACGTGTCTAGCCATGTACTCCCGAAGTTGACGTACACGTTCTTGCCGAGCCTATACAGTGGTTAAATATTTGCGAGGAAGAGAGATTTGGGGAGAAGCAAGCGGATCATCATTACTTTACGTTAAAACCATAGTCCATCCTGACGGGAGCCTCGACCCAAGGGAAGTCCTTCAGTAACTTGTCATCCTCTGCTGGGGTATCGTGCGGCGGGGGTAATGGAGGGGGCAGCACTGTGGTCTCTTGCACGATACTAATGCGAACAGTGCCTGTTAGTAAGAGCCTTTTCTCCGCAGAAGGGCAGGAAACGCCGTCGCGGCTAGGAGAGAAGGGGCGTGGTGAGAAAGGGTGACAAGAGGACCCTTACTCTTTCCACAACTCGAGGAGATGGCGCCTAGACACGTTCCCCCCAGCAGCGTTATATCTAGCGCAGGCTGCCCCGCATCGTCGCCTGTCTGCAGTAAGGTCGGGTGCGAAAGCGTAATAGAGTTCGCCGGCATGCATGCGTCTACGGTTCTCCGCAGCGAATTCACTCGAGTCCTGCATGACCGGATCTGTTCTGGGTGAAGATCACGTCGCTTTCGGGGTTCTTTGAGGTAGAAGTCGAGAGTGGGTGCTACCAGCGTCTCTCAAACCGGCAGCTCTTAGGGTATCGTAAATATTAAATCCGAAATGCAGCGTTTAGCTTTAGTCATCGAGCAACACAATAAATACGATGGTGCTATCTTTCCCCTTCTTGCGCTCTCTCTCTCAAGATGACCGAGGCTTCGTTGGGATGAAACAAAGCAGTGGGGTACAACTTAGTGCCAGCATGAACCTCTTGACCTGAGCCCAGCGATCGGGCTCCGGCCCGGGATGGACACACTCGGGAGCTCGTCTTAGTTACACAGAGGAGCCAAATGTTCCCAGTTGACAGTAGAGGAGAAGAGACGTCAAGTTTCAAAGACATCACCCGTGTTAGAGTCGAGGAAAAACGCTCGATTTTAGTTCAGACATCGCAGTAATAATTACATCTACGCGATATACTGGGCTTTATTTTGCAGATAGTTTTATTTCCCGTCTTTCTTTGATCCTTTATTCCGTATTTTGACAGTTGGATTTTAAAATTGGGCATGCAACCTAACCGAGTCTATGGCCTGAGCGTATATATTTGACTGATTCTCCCACTTCCTCGAGTATCCCTCGGACCACACACAGCTCCCAGCCAACCCACCCCTCTCCCTCTCCCTTTTTCTTTTCCTTCCCCATTATAGGCAAGATGCGCCGCCTCCGCGAATTCGTACATAGGCACAAGACCCGTAAAGAAGATGCCGATGCGTCATCAGAGCCGCCGCCTCTCCCATCTCTCCCCCGTCCTCCCGATGTCCATCCAGCGGCGCGGGATGTCTCACCACAAGACCAGTCTCTCTTCTTCGGTTTGCCCACGGAGATCCGTATGAAGATTCTACGCACAGCTTTCGGCGACCGCACGATCCACATAGATTTCCGCTTCCGGCCTCCGTTGTACACTTGCGAGACAAGCGGAAGCCATGAGCCTTTCCATGGAGGATATCCGCCACTGCTTCCTCAGTTTCGTATGCCGCTTGGTTCAATTGGGAAGCGGAAGCCGCGTGGGCCTCCTGCCTGGAGGTGGTACAGCTGTGTCTGCCATCGTAACATGCCGCACGAGTGGAAAGATTGGCGCTACAACCACCACTACACTGTGCCTCATGATTTATGTTTGGAAGGCGTCGTCTTTTACTGCGACTATTGGCCGTCGACGGGCCCAGGGAGATGCCAAGCAGGAATTATGGGCTTTTTGCTATCATGCAAGCGAGGGTAAGAAACTCCCATAGCCTGTCTCGAATGCATAGACTTATATATATCAGCTACGAGGACACCTGGGATGTCATGTGCTCGACAAACACAATCTTTATACAAGACCACCCCCTGGTCGGTAGCCTCCTTAGGCAGCATGTCGTGCCAGACGCCCCAATCCTAACCGGCCAGGATATGCATCGCATTACATCTCTAATAGCGCGCTGCGACTTTGTACTCTTTGGCTCCTTCGACGGCACGGATGAGGTCCAGCAACGAGCGCGATTCGCCGAGTATCTTGACCTGATGCCGCGTGCCTTTCCCGATCTCGCCCATCTACAATTAGACCTTGGGCCAGAGACGTACAACGGAACGGTCCCCCCTTGGGATTGTCTTGAAGAGATCGAGGACGTCATCCTTAAGCCGCTACTAGAGATGAGTAACAAGATGAAGAGACTACGAGATTTCTCCGTTCTGATGCCGCAGTGCCTCACCTACGACTTCTTTCCCGACAAGGCCCGGAAGGAGAGCCTGCTAACCGTCGTGAACAAGGACGGCTTGTCAGATAAAGTCTGGTATCCGTTTACAACCAAGTTGGAGGGAGGCGAACAGCCTGAAACAGGATATTGGATCGAGCAGGGGCGCACAGGTAATTACGGTTGGAGACCCGACGGGAGCCAGTATACCACCAGGATTATGTTTATTACAGACTTATGATTTCCACATCTTCAAGCGGCGAATGAAAACTCCACGAAACACAGGGAAGGAAGAAGTTTCCATTGACTGAATTAAGACTTGGGTATAAATTTGGATCTAGTATTTTTAACAACACCACTGCGAAGAAAATACAAGGAATGAGATAGAGATGAATATGCGGTGACCTCATGTGGGCTGGGGAGGAATGCCCGAGAACGTCGCAACGGGGCCGGAAATACCAACGCAGACATAGACGTTGGCCACATTCCGGAGCAATCCGGCGCCGCGGCGGGGTTCCATTCATAAAACTGACTACAGGAACAGGAGAAAACAAGGATTAGCCTCGGAAGATGGGAAACTGGGGAGATTAAGATATGCTTAGGTTAGTTGGAGGCCAATTTCTTACCTGACCGTGATTCCAGCATCGGTGGCAATCTGCCAGCAACCATCTCCTGGCTGGACGAAGTAGAACCGACGACAGCCTTCGACCATGGTACCCTAGCGAGATATGCGGTTAGCAGCGAGATGACACCGGGGGTGAATGACGCAGGGCCAGGAATTAACGCCAAGTCAAAGCTCCTTACCTGGATCGGCTGCGGTGTGGATATTGCGGCCTCGCTTGTGGTTGTGGTGGGAGAGCTAGTTGTAGCAGGTGTTGTACTGTCGCCGAAATCTGTTGTTGTTGCCGGAGGGGTTGTAGGTTCTTCCTCTGGGAAGGTTAGGGTGATCATCGTAGTCCTCGTGGTCGGCGTATCAGGAATGGCGACACAATAGTGCACGCCGATCTGCACCACGCAAACAAGAGGTCAGCTTGATCCAGCTCAGACACGGGCATGAGGACACATTTAAAGCTCACCTCAAGGTTGGAACAGTCTGAACCAACAGAGGGGTTCCATGTCTTAAAGTCAATCTCGGAGAACGTGGAGAATATGACAGAGATGAGATAACAGTCGTCACCGTCAGTGGTTCTGTACCAAGCGACGCAATTAGACGCCGAGTCCGCCGGTACGTCCTCGGGCTTCGTCTTGGCAGTCCATGGCAGAGGCAAGTTTTCCTCGTCGAACGCGAATACGCAGTAGTAGTTATTTGCCCAGAGGCCATTGCAGTTGCCACCGAGGACGGGATTCCATTCGAAGAACTGCTCACGTGTGATTAATTGGTTATCAGCTAGGACGTCGTCGCATGTTTCTCCCTAACATATAAGACAAGTGGGGGGAACCCCCGATGGTGTAGGTTAGCTAGAGTAGGCTAAGTAAGAGAGGCAGGGGATAAATATCTTACCGCTTTTACCGGGTAGTAGGATATGCAATTGGTTGGCATTGGGCCATGGGAGGGCGTGGGTGTGAAGTTTGAATCCACTGTTGGCAGAGGCGCCGGGGTCCATGAGAAGTACTCAGGTAGGGTGAAGTTCTCAGGCTTAGGAAAAGTAATAGTCAAGGCTGTCTGGGGCCGGATATCAACGCAGACGTAGTAGCCGATGTAGAGGCCGGAGCAGTCTGTTCCAACAGCAGGGTTCCAGGCAAAGCTAAGAGGAGGCGGTGGTCAGTTTCTTAGCCAAACATGCAAAAAGAAATAAGTAAAATAAATAGTAAAAGTGGAAAGATGGGAACCTAAGGCCAGCCATACAAGTCAGCAAGCGTCATCCAAGTTCTGTGCTTGGACCAAATATCTCGGCAGGTCTCCCCCTCGACAACAACGTGCCACTCGCTGCAGTAAGTTGGCTGGCCCGGCTGCGTCATGGTCGGCGGCCAGGTGCTGTTATCCACGGTCGGGGTAGTGATGGTCCAGGATGTGACGGGATGGCGGATAGAGTACGTCGAATTCCACCAAGACGAGGTCGAAGATGTCGTCTCAGTTGTAGAAGCACTCGTCGTGCTCGAGATAGGTGGGCCAAGACCTACGCAGTAAGCATACCCAGCCCAAAAATTGGAGACGCAATCTGCAGAAACGGACGGATTCCAGGCGAGGAACTCGGAATGAGTGATGCCATACTGGCCCTCGATGGTCGCGCAGTTATCTCCTGACTGGACGAGATGCCACGAGTCGCAGTTGGCTGGCGTATCGGTGAAGGTTGGGCCAGGCGGTACGGTGATGCGTGTGGGCGATGCTGTGGCGGTGGTGGTGCTGCTGGGCGGGCTGGTACCCACGCCGACGCAGTAGGCATACTCGGCCCAAAAGTTTGAGATGCAGTCCACGGATACAGCTGGGTTCCAGGCAATGAACTGGGCATGGGTGATGCCGTACTGCGTCTCGATAGTGGTGCAGGTGTCGCCGCTATGCACGACGTGCCATGCGTTGCAGTTGGCCGCAACACCCGGGTGTGTAGGACCAGGCGGCGTTGTGCCCTGGGCCAGGGAGAAGCTGACGGCACCAGCGAGGAGGGGGACGAGGCTAGAAAGAGGACGGCGCATGATCGAATCTTGCCTCTATCTTTGTCTGTTTCTTCTTCTTTCTCTGTCTATCTTTTATTTTCTCAGTCTTTCAAGGCATGAGAAGGAACAGAACGCTTGAACAGCCAAAATGATTCGACTAGGCCTTTGGGAATAACCAAAGCGGGACTGACAAGTGTAGTCCACCGGACTAGGATCGGGGTGGAGACGGAATGAGAGCACTCGGGACTAACTCTGGAAGAGAGCGCAAGAACGTGTGAAGTAGAATAGAGCAGAGGGAGCTGGGGAGCAGAGTGGGGAGAGAGACAGAGTGGAAAGGGGAGAGAGAAGGGGGGAGAGGGGGAAGACGAGAAAGGGACGACCGCAGAGCAAGTCGGAATACGATATTACAATGAGGTATTTGGTAAGATGGTGTCAATCGAGATCTACGCGTTACCCTTCACTTCTAGATGGATGCTACGATGCTAGAGCAGATGGGATGATACATGCCGACAATCGTGTGAGTGGGCGAGACTGAGAGACTGAGCATCTATTCAGGGATCATCAATATTCACCGGTCTCGGCTTATTCCAATTCCTGAGCCGGAACCCATTCGGATGAGAGGGGACTCAAAACTACGACTTCATACGACGTTCAACGAGTTGAGGATTGAACTTGGGCCAAGGCCGAAAGTCCGCATCAAATCTCGCGTGCGTTAGCGCAGGCCCGCCGACCCCGGTTCTGCACTAGTCCCAGTAAAATAACTTCCGGGTAGCGCATCGATCAATTTTGAGTACATGAGGTTGCACTGTTGGAGGGTCCAGTCAGGGCACCTTCACTAAATCGGTGTGGCAGGTCCCGTGTAACGATGGACTGGACCAATCAATGTCTCTGTCTCTGCCGCATTGATCCAAGTCTTTCCGCATTGTACTGGTACTTCGCCTGGCCGCAATTATGTGCGCAAGTTCCCGCACATGGCTCCCGCGCACGTCGATTGATGGCTCCGCTCTTCATTTCCGCGTTCCCGACCCCTCATGTTCGTCCCACCTCGACCAAGATATGGGGCCAACATCGCGATTGAAAGGGACAGAGGAAATGGTTGGATTGCCGTCAGAAGACCATTGTCGCATTTCAAGTTTTCAAGGAGCATTGATGCATTGGCTCTTCAGGGCAGGGTGTCATGGCTATCAAGTCTCGCCGACAAGTGGCTTGTTTGCCCGTAGCTCGCTCTTCGGCCCTGGTTAAACGTGCTCTCTCTCTGTTGTCGCCTTGCTCTCCCCCGTCCTACTCTGTCTTTCCCCCCGCCCTCTCATCACCTCTGATCCCGTCCCTTTACTTGCGCCCTTACACCTCCCGTTCTTTTTCTCGGCTTTCCTGTCCATTCTCTACTGTTGCACAAAGAGTGAATCCCGCCTGAGGTCTCCATCGAGCCCGTCCAGTAAACCTCACTTCAAATCTCCTCACACATCTTGTCGGCTTACCCCAACAATGGTTCGTTTAAATGTCTATCAAGCTCTCCCCCTCCTCGCTGTTAGAGCCATGGCTGGCCATATGGACTGGGAGGGATCAGTCAGGCTTCAGCCACCCCATCCAGTCGAACACTTAGTCCTCGACGAAGCCGGTTACGCGGTTGAAGACAACGCAACTCATGAAGACATCACCAAACGCTGGGTGTCGATGAACCCACAAACGAGCAACCTCTGGCCGGACAAGACCATCAGCTTCTGCTATCAGTCCGATGAGGCGAAGGAAGCGCTCGACGCATACTTCGTCGAGGCCACGGAGAAATGGCACCGAGCCGGTCTCCACAAGTATGTCTACAAGTACAAGGAGGTAGCACCTCCGGGTGTTCAGTGCGTATTTCATCCACAGAGGGCAAACCTCCTTGTCGTTTCCCACAACGACGAAGGCGTGCTATCGTCTAGCTTGGGTATGCTGCCGCTCGACGGTCAATACCCGAATTATTTGGGCCCATACACGCAACTCAGCACGGCAGATAATGTGGGCATGCTCAATGTCGTCAGTAACATCGCCCATGAGCTTGGTCATGTCTGGGGCCTGAATCATGAGCACCAGAACCCCTGGTTCTGGGCTACTGGGGCCGCGAATGGCGGGGGCTCCCCGTTGAACTCACCTTTTACCATCAATGGTTTCGACTGCACAGCCCTCAAGGATTACGAGACCCAGCTCCAGAAGCACGGCGCCGAAAATATGCAAAGGCTGTGTACGTCTCAAAGAGAAGCGAAGAACAAAGGCTTCAGTGCACAAGAGTGGCTTCCCATCTTGGAATTCCAGGGGCGGTTTGAAATGGTAGGCTCGAGTAGAACCGCCGATGACGTCGATTGGAACTCCATCATGATCTATCCTTCTGGTGCGGGAGCCATCGGTGACGCTTCCCCTCCCGGTCCCGGCCAGAGCCTCGGCGCAAACGATCACCGCCGAAATGTCCTGGTGCGCAGAGATGGCCAAAAGATCCAAGCCAATTTTGATCCGTCCGAGCGTGATGTCCAGGGCATTAAGAAGTTGTACGAGGACAAAAGCTTCCCCCAGGGAATTCCGATCCTTCCCCACGACCCCCAGCATAAATTCTACGATAGGGCCGTGGACGCCTTCAAGCAGTTGAAGTGCTTCTGAGAGTTGGGGGCCTTAAATACTATTTGGGCAATCCCCGATTTACGAATTGGGTACTGTTAATATCAGTGCTTCTATTTATTAATATTTAGAACTTCGTTTCTTGTGGCTTGACTTTTCAAGTTGTGTCTTGTTTGCTGAGGCTTGTATATAGCGGTGTCTACAAGAGAGCATGATTCTTTAAAATGCTGTTGTACAAGTTCTTTCTATCTCCCTCACACAACTCTCTGTCCATCTGACTACCTTGGTCTATCCATACAAGATAGGCAAGAAAGAAAAGGGAAGACAATGATGAAAAATTCATACCCACTCGCATATACCTAACTAACACAATACATTCATTCTCTATCCAAAAGACCAGATGAGCACAATCAAGTGTCGAATACTATTTGGTCTGTTCCCAGGCGACATTCGGAGATGCCTTCGTCATATATATCTGCCTTGGGCCTATTCAAGTTAGAACCCAGGGCCTCAATCAATGTCCCGTCATCTAGATCAATTGCCCACACCATGGTCCTGCACGACGCACCGACGCGTTAGCGAGCCTCCTTTCCTTCGTTCTTAGTTAGGTAAGAAGATTTTTGAGAACTTACCCGCCGAGACAGCGCTTATTTGCGTAGTCCATCTTCATTTTCAGTGTCCTTGCGTCGTCCCAGCTTACCCACTGGTCGTTATCCCAAGTGACGATCTGGACACCTTCTGACTCGTAGAACGTCTGCGTACCACCATTGGCAATAATCTGGTTGATTTCGGCCGCCGACAGTACCCCAGGCGTACCAGTGCAGTGACCTGCGTTTGCGCCTGTAGAGTTCTTGAAGGGACAACCCGGTGCCATGCAGCCGGGATCCTCCATAGTGAAACCTGCGTCAGGATAAGAAGATTGGTTAGTAAAAGAAACAGGTCCGTTGGAAAAGGAAATTTGACATAGGACCGAGTCGACAGCGCCAGGCGCGGGGGTCCAGGGTCTACAACGTACTTCTACCGTAGAAACCAAGGCCAAGAACTACACGTTCTGGATTGATATTGTTGCGCCACAGAAGCTCAAGACCCAATTGAATCTCGGTCAAGTTGGTATGGGCGTAGGCATAGGATCCGATAGACCTGACCGTGCTGTCCCATACGCCATCTAAGAATGGCAAATGAGCGACATTTCCCTAGGGAAACTGGTTCGTCCTAAGAGGCAAAAGAGAAGGAGTCCGAATACTCACGAATATCGTACGTCATAATATTTAGCCAGTCCACCCAAGGTTCTATCTCTTTTAGATTGAAGCCACGGAGGTACCAGTAGCTGGCGGGCTATACACGAAGTAGATCGTTAGAACACACCCGTTTGTGGGAAAGAAAGAAGAAGAAAAAAGGAGAGGGGGTTTTCATGGCTAAGACACTTGCAAGAGTAAGGCTTATTCCAAACCGCCTTCCAGTGCGGTTGAGACGTTCGCGCAGGCGCCGGAGCATCCTAACATAGTTGTCAAAGTCCGCCTCAATGCCGCCGCGGTCATCGGCTACGGGATACTGAGAATCGAGTTAGCTAGTTGAACTCTCTCAGGACCGAAAATGAGAAATGAGAGGGCCCTTGGGGAAGGCTAGGTAAGGAATGGATGAGGATGCTCACCTCCCAGTCGATATCGACGCCGTCAAAGCTATGCTGGAACATGAAGCTAATAAGCGACTCGAAGAAGGCGTCCTGATTGGCGTCCGACTTGGCCATGTCCGTGAATGTGGTGCGATACGGACCCGGATCGTTCATGGCCCAGCCCCCGATGGCAATCCATACCTCCAGGCCTGGCTGGCGTGCTTTGAGGGCTGTGACTTCGTCATAATGCGATGCTGTATCGCTGTCCATGGGTGCGACGTGGAACGTCTGCGGATGGATCAACGCAAAGGCGTAGTTGATGTGCGTATAGTAGCCGAGCGGGATCTCACTTGGCTTCATGGTGCCGCAGGGGCGCTGCTGGTTCCAACCCTCATAGTAGCCAATAGTCCTCTTCTCCGAGGTACGCTGCTCAATGGGGCACTCCGGGCTCGCCACTCGGGCACCCCGGCAGAAGTCTTGTGTGGTTCCGCAGAAACCGAACGGACTGCAGCAGACGTTGAGCGGGCACACGGCTAGTTCGGACCATTCCATCCCCCAGCCTGGATCGCACTCGCTCTTCCAGTCGCACTGGGAGGTGCAGCCTTGACCGCAAAAATCAGGACCACCGCCGCACACACCCTTTCCTTGGGCGTCTCTGCATCGCAAGAGTCAATTAGACTTATTCAGCCTCACTTTGGGGATTTTGAGAAGCAGATCTGCCAAGACTTACAGAGGGCCACAGCAGCCGATAGGGCATGGCTTTGTGGCTGAGCAGCTGTAGTCTTCCTCCGCCGCCGCCGCCGCCACGACGGCAAGGACCTCTTCGGTGGACTGAGATGCCAAAGATATTTTTTGGGTCGAGGCAAATTCAGATTCGGGCGATAGAAACGCGCGGGCGGGGATGCCTCCCTCATCAGCGTTAAAGGCACGGGCATGGGCTAAACCCACGCCTACTTGCAGAACAGTAAGGACTGCTGATGCTAGCATGTTTGCGTAGCTATTGCCTACCAGGTTGGTTACTCGAACCTGCGGAGGAAATGTGGGATAAGGAGAGAGGGAGAGAAACAAGGAAGGTAGGAAAGAGGGACATGGAGAGGAGAGCTCGCCCCAAAGCCTCCTTTGCCGAAAATATGGTCGGAGTAGTATTAAGATTCAAGAAGGAAAAGGAGCCCTGACAAAGGGGGAAGAATATCCCCAGGAGACGAGCGATACCAGTAACATACGGGATTACCTTCGGCTCTCCATCACCAACCGGAGCCCCCGCCACGACTTACACGCCGGCTAGGCGGAGATGCATCCAAGCTCGAACGGTCTCTCCAGGTGGGTCTAATCTCCTATTCCGCCGACCTGCATGCAAAATTAAGAGCTCCCCCATGCTTTCTTGGCATTTAACTATGGTACTGGTACTTCGAGTTCTCGGGGGCGCTAGGAGCTGCATCCGATGGAGACGCAACCGCTCAATGTTACCCTAGACCCGCTGGTGTTACAGGCCCCATCCCCGAAATGAGGCTAAGAATCACAATGGCACGGGGTCAGTCAGACCTCGTGTGAGGCTTGACCACACCTGGCTAGGTATCGGGATGGTAATTTGCGTTTTGGTGACATTGCTGGAATCTTGGCCATCTTTCAGTGGACTGTTCCAAGCATACGCTGTCTACGAGAAGCAGACACACACACATCACTCGCGTGAGGTCGGGCGATGTCGCGCTCGCTGGGCTTTGGGAGTGGAGTTGCAATATCACTTGGATCATGTTGCCTGCGTGGGCGAACGGCGAACCACGGACCTATTCAAGTCGTGAGCGTTAAGGGAAACAGAAGACTTGAAGTTGCCGAATCGCCGAGGGCCACCAAGGAAGGGAGCGGTCTCCTCCAAGTTTGGCCTTGGTTCGATCGACTCCCTCATTCCGCTTCCGCCCTTGCCCCCTTCTCCTCCTCCTTCGGCTTATTCCCTTTTCTTCCACGCCAGCTGCGTTGCCAGTTGAACTAGCAGCTACTGCGTATCATATACTTTCACCTCGAAAGGGCTGAAAGGAAGAATCGCGACTAAAGGAGGGACAGTTCAACTTTACCATGCACTCGCCTATCCGAGTTCTTACCACCGCCTTGTGGCCGGTGATGGTAGCTTCGTATGCTATCCGCATCGTCGGTCCCGGAAATGAGACGGACGGGGACACCTCGCCCAACATCATATCGCCACTTCTGGAGAAACGCGCCGACGGCCAAGTTTCCTTCGCCTTCATCGAGCGCTGGGCCGCCATCGGTGACAGCTTCACTGCAGGAATCGGCTCGGGCCAGCGCCTCGGCAATTTTCCCGTAAACACGCCCGACTGGCTCTGCTCTCGCTACTCTTATACCTGGCCGCAAATCGTCGACCGCTCCATAGGCGGGGGCAGGTCGAATTTCCAGTATCCCGCTTGCAGCGGTGCGCGTTCTGAGGGTATCTACGAGCAGGCGGAGAATCTTGAGGGTAACCTTGATGTTGTGATGCTTACGGCGGGCGGCAACGACCTTTGTCTGGTATGCACTACTATTCTCTTCATCCCTCCCCATCCCCAAAGGTTCCAATGACACCGCCCCGTGCTAACAATTCATCGCAAACAAATAAAAAAGGCCGCCATGATTCGGGAATGTGTGATGTTGCCATACCATGGCGAGGCTGCCTGCAACACCCTTATTAACAAGGCGAACGAAAATATCAATACCATTCTCAAACCCAACGTTCGGGCGATTCTCAACGCTCTCAAGCCCAAGATAAAAGAGGGCGGTATCGTCATCTACAACGGCTATGCGCCCTTCTTCAATACGGAAAATGAGGATTGTGCGGACCCCAAGAAGCAAAAATGGGCCTTACCCCAGTGGCTTTCTTGGAACTACTGGACGGGCCAAGGGCTACGTCTGACGGTGGCGCGTCGCGACACCTTCAACGAGCTCGTGAAGGGGATCAACAAAGCCATTCACGAAGTTGTTATCGAGTTCCAAGAGGACGGAGATGTAAAGTACGACATAGAATTTTCAGACTGGAGCACTTGGCCAGCTGAAGTTGACGGACAGATGTGTTCACCTCGAAGCAATGGCCAATGTCCTGACCCAGAGCACCAGCCTGAGATGCATTTCTTCAAGCCCAACACCTATGTGCGCGGTATACCCGAGCATGACATGCTCAAACGCCGCGAGATTAGTGATGGCGAGTTAGAAGGGATGCTACCCCCCAACCCCACGCCGCCCATGGCGGACTTCTATGATTCGCTCCTCTACAAGTCGCCCAACCCCCCTGCCGTCGCTCTGCATAAGCTCGACCGTCGTGCTCCCTCGCCTCCCAACTGTCCCGGTGACGGTTCTTTCGACCCGACCTTAGGCCTAGGTCTACCTGACACTTTTGCTAAGAACTTCCACCCCAATGAGAAAGGCCATGAGACCATTGCATCGTTCGCCTTGCAGAACCTCGCCTACGCCAAGCTTAAGCAGCAAGGCAAGGCGGGAGACATGTGCCAGATAAAAACAGAGGAGTTTACTTGCTATCAGAAGTTGGGCCGCAAGGCTTGGGTTAGCTGGGAGCGCCTCGACGTGAACTATAAGGACTTTTGCAACAATAAGGTCACCCACTCGCCTGGCGCAATCAACTGGAATTACAAGCACATATACCACATCGACACGCCAGAAGAGGTAGAGTTCGAGATCAAATTAAGCAATGGTGCCGGAACTTTTGACAAGGCTATGTGCCTCGAATCGTTTGACCGCATCATCAACTCCTGCGACGGCAATGACCCTGCGAACCCGTTAAACTTGAAGTTTGGTGGCCAGTACAAGCGCGGCAGTTACACCTACGAAATCCGCACTGGCGGTGGGAGAAACCGCGAGTTTATCACACGTACGGACGGCGTCTGCGAAGGCTGGTACAAGGTCTTTTGGGAAAAGTATACCATATCCGGCAAGGGCTGGGCTGGCTGGGACTACGGCCGGGAAACTCTGCTGCCTGCCCTCAAGAAGTGCGCCGGCCTTGGCATTACCAGCTTCAATTTTGAGTACTATCGCTACCCCCAAGACCACGACGGTTGGGAGTGGAAGGCCACCTTTAACTCGCCCCTGGGGGTCAGGCGTCGGTGCTTGAACAATCTCAAAGTCCAGGCGGGTGCTGGGGGTTATACGCATAGGCGGGAGAATAGAAAGGAGCTGGAACAGTATGAGAACTTTGGATGCGGTGGCAACGCGTAGTGAGCTTGGCAAGAGCGTGGATGTGATTTTTCGTCGAGATTTATATGCTAGAGTATATACAAATATTCTATAATTATCGATACTCTCGATAGACTGGATGCAGTTTGTCAACTGGTTTTTCACTTTGTCTGGGACCGCCGGAAGCCGACAATGTTTACTTTTCTTTTTCTTTTTCTTCTTGGATCGTGATAATATTATTATTGTATATGAATGCCTGTCCAAGATCTTAACGAATCTAGTCGTCCGGGTACCACGGCGCAAGAGGCCGTCGGTTTCATGCCAACCAGGTGAAGCGTTTCAGGGTCAGGCCAAGACAGCGGCGTATAAGACAGATGGGAACCGATGTAGTCGTGGCGTAGGCTACATGCTCGGCCACCAAGGACCGGAAAAGATCTTTGCCTATCTGATATCAGTGGGCTAGTCCGACAGGCTCGATTGCATTAACTGTCGTTTTTATCCTCTAGCCATGAGGGTATTCCCAACTCACTTCCCTCCAACACTCCCCTATCTATGACAATCCCCTAAAGTTCCGCGGTCTGTGATATTATACTAATACAAGTCGCTGCGCGTTACTTCGTACAAAGTAATCATATTCGCGATTTGTTTGGCCAATACAAACAGGCCTCAAGATAACCAACCGGGAACCCATGCGCTGTAGCTATGTCGCTAGCCATCAATGAGGTGCCATCTGAAATCATACACTCTATTATTTTTCTAAAATCATCTCGTAATATGACAATGAGTGAAGTCGGTATCTCTTACAAGTTTCCCACCAAAGTTTTTTTTTTGGCAAATAGAACAGAGCCCTTTGCCAGGATTATTTCGACTTGTTATCCCCGGGTTTTACAACCTGGTCCTTCACCGCACCAATCTGCGTATCCACAACATGGAACTGCGACTCTAGCGACTTCCTAAACAAGTCCTTCCCAATGACCAAATCCTCATCCTTCATCCTCTCCAGATCCCACAGCGTCGCTCTCATCCAGCTCACCACAGCGGCGACGTTCCTATAATCCACGTCTTCCTTCGCCTTATACAGGTTCCTCCACACCGCCGACGCCAATACGGCATCACCCCTCGCAATACCCTCATCGTACGAGGCAAGGAGGCCGCGCCACTGCACGAAGAGGTCCTTGAGGAAGCGCTGGCGCTGGCTCTTGGCGGTGAGACCGTGGTTGATGTCCATCATGCGCTCGCAATCGAAGAAGAAGTGGTTGAGCAGCTGGTGGTACCAGGATTGGTAGGCTTCGGGTTCGAGACAACGGGCGCGGGCGACGAGGACATACATCCGGAGCATGGTGACCTGGGACCATGTACTGAAGGTGGGCGGTAGGCCGAGGACTAGAATGAACAATGTTAGGGGATGCGTAGTTCAAACGACGGGGTGGGGTGTTTGGTTTGTATACGTACGCTTGTGCCATGTGCCCTCTGACTTGCCCACTTCCTCGCCATCCTCCAGCGTTTCCAACGTTCCATTGTGTCGGTCAACCTCCGAGATGCTGTAGGCCGCAGGTTGCGCGACCTTCTTGTAAACCTGGTGCGTCCCTCCATAGATCGCATACGAGCCGACGAGACCGGTACCGTCAATCTTCCTCGTGGGGATGCTGTCGTCGAGTTTCTTCGCGCTAGCCTTCGTCTTCGCAGGACCCGCCTGCGTGCTCTCTCTTCGGGTCTGCGTTGCGATTCTTTGAGGCACGGCAGCGACGGTAGGTAATCGGGCGAGTCGCGAATTGGCGGGAAGGAATTGGGTTTGTTGCTGAGCTGCGTGTTGGAGGAGCGTCCTCGCGTGGACGCCGCACCGTGAACAGGCCATCGTGGGAGGATGTGGAGGATTGTGAATTGGCCTTTCCAACCTTTGCCGATTCGCGAGATGAGGTTGAAAGTCGCGACGGGAAAATTTCGGGCGTGTGGAGTCTCTAAAAAATAAGTTCAGGAACACTTCGTTTAACCGGGTAATTCGCACTGTTAGAATATTTGGGTTGGGGCACGGGTTCCACAGTGTCCGAAATCTCACGCTCTTTCTTCATGCGACCAATATATTATGAGCTGGGCTAAAGCTTCCGTCATATGTCGTCGGCATCAAGCTCGCTTCACCGAACTCCGTAGGCGGGAAAGTATGTCATCCGCCTCTTACTCCTTTTTCAGAAATAAGGCGTCCAGATGCGGCGAGTTGTGGTGACAGGCCTCGGCGCCGTCACGCCCCTCGCCGTGGGGGTGCGAACGACGTGGAAACGGATTCTGGCTGGCGAGTCGGGTATTACCAGTGTTCTTACGGAGCGCCCACCCGCAAGCCAGTGGAAGGGCATTCCGAGCACCGTCGCGGGTCTCGTGCCCCTGGATAAAGGGAAGGGGGCGGAGCATGAGTGGCGACCATCGGAGTGGCTCAGCGCTGTTGAGCAGGACAAGATGCCGCGACATACGCAGTATGCCGTCGCTGTGAGTGAAATGGCCTTGAAGGATGCAGATTGGGCGGCGACGACGGAACAAGAGAAAGCGATGTCGGGCATATCGATGGGTAGCGGAATCGGTGATCTCGATCATCTTTATACTACGAGTTTGGGATACAATCAAGATGTAAGTCACGGATCCAGTAGAGCATACAAATTGACAGGTGCCAATATATATAAATAGGGCTACAAGAAACTATCGCCGTTCTTTGTGCCAAAGATTCTCTTGAACATGGCAGCGGGCCATGTCTCGATGAAGTACGGTCTCCAGGGACCCACGCGCTGCATCACAACGGCATGCGCAACCGGAGCCGACTCGATAGGTGATGCCTTCACTACGATTAGGCTCGGCCGTGCCAACGTCATGGTGGCCGGTGGTACGGAGTCGTGCATCCACCCCCTCGCCCTTGCCGGCTTCGGAAAGGCCCGGTCCTTATCGACGGCCTACAACGACCACCCAACCTCAAGTTGCAGGCCATTTGATCGCGACAGAGATGGGTTCGTGATTTCTGAGGGCGCCGCAGCACTCGTTCTTGAAGAACTAGAACATGCCGAAAGGCGAGGCGCGCGTATTTATGCCGAGATTACAGGCTGGGGATCAACTGCCGATGCGCATCACATAACAGCGCCGAGGTCAGATGGGAACGGCGCCTTCCGAGCCATGGCGGAAGCTCTTCGGGAAGCTGGAGTGAAGGCATCTGAGGTGGACTACATTAATGCGCATGCTACCGGAACGCGCGTGGGCGACGCGGCGGAGATTCTAGCGATTAAGGAGCTCATGAAGGATGTTGACGAGAGCGCGGTCACGGTGAGCAGCACCAAGGGTGCAACGGGACATTTGTTAGGAGCGTCAGGTGCATTGGAAGCGCTATTGACGGTGCTATCCATCCATGAGGTAATGTGACCGCCCTTGGACCTCGAAATTATTTCATCCATCAGCTAACCTGAAGATGCAGAGAGTTGTCCCTCCGACGTTGAATCTGGACCACCCCGATGTCGGCGGCATCAAGTTCAACCTGGTCCCTAACAAGTCCCAGAAGAAGGAGAAACTGGATGTGGCTGTATCAAATAGTTTCGGCTTCGGAGGTGTTAATTCTTCCTTGGTATTTTCGCGACTCGTCTAAGAAAGACGTCGCAGCTTGGTGCATATTTGTATGATAAAGGGCGACCTTGAGGATACTATGGTTCAGTGTACAATTAGATCTAGAAGGGGCAAAGCAAGGACTATGATATGTTGAATGGCATAATTAACGGGCTGGATTTAGACGATATGAATGTGATTTGGATGGCATTTTAAATTTAATATTATTCCGGCACACGCGCGGTTGTTGCGGGAGTGAAGTGTAGACGCAGACGCAGACGCAGACGCAGGTACGAAGTACACGATGCTCGTGGGAGGCGCGTCGTCTGTTTCTGCTTTTGTCAGTGCTAAATCTAGGACACGTTTCAGCCTCAGTTCAGCAAACTCAACTTCATCTATCCAGTTTTGAACCTCGAGAACCGGTCTCTTCAATTGACATTAATTCTTCCACTTATCGCAAATGGAGTAAACCCCAATTTTACTTTTTCAGTTGAGAGAAGACCAGGATTAGATCAACACGAAAAAGGACACTGTTCTTTCGAACCTTAGCACGGTACGAACTACGGCCTCCTGGCTCCTCACTTAGCATCTCCCGATATCTTATCTTCATCGATTATTTCGTTCGGGACGAGTGATCTGAGAAACTCTATCGCTGGGCCGTTTGCACCAGGCATTCGGATGAATTGAAGGATCCTAGCTCATCAACGATAATTGATGAATCCGTGTGTCTTGTGGGCCGCATGCTGTGACAGAGTCAGGGATCGCATGTGTGACACCTGCTCACATCAATCCGTTCCTCGTTCACCCCAATTCCCCTCACCCCAGCCCCAGCACCTCATGTGAGAAGTAGTGGTCTCCGCAGCCGCTGAAAGCACCTTACGACCCCCTGCCGCGGCCATGTCCCGGGCTAGGGACGGCGCGCCATCCGGTGCCGCTGGGCCTTCCGCCTCAGCCGAACATCCTTCCACGGCGACGGGAACCTCGGTCAAGAAATCCAGCTTCTCCAAAGACGCCATCGAGAACTTGAAAGAGAGTGTGGCACAATGGGGCGACTCCGCCGCTCACCGCAGTGATGACGACGACGATGAGGGCTCCGAGCACGAGCTACTTCTTGATCCTCTCGGTCAAGGGCCGGGAGGTAAGAGTTCTGTGGATCTTGACAGCGAGGAAGGAATCGCCCTTAAGGCCGGCGATGAGGATGAGGAGCAGGAAGACTCACCCTACGCCGAGGTTCGAGCGGCCGTGCACAATTATGACCAAGATCTGCCATGCAATACTGTGAGGGCATGGGTGATTGGGCTATCGCTAGTAGTTGTGGGAGCCTCTATGAATACGCTCTTCTCACTTCGCCAACCGTCCATTGGTATTGGTCCCCTTATCGCCCAGATAGTCGCATGGCCACTCGGTCATGGCTGGGCGAGGGTAATGCCAGAGAAACAGTTCGACACCTTTGGCTTCAAGTGGTCATTGAACCCCGGACCGTTCAATGTCAAGGAACATGGTGTCATTGTCGTCATGGCCAGTGTGTCGTTCTCTGTTGCTTACGCGACCGATATCATTCTCGCCCAACTCGTCTTTTATAAGCAAAACTTCGGCATCCCGTTCCAACTCATGTTGACTATCTCGACTCAGTCACTTGGATACGGTATCGCCGGTATAATGAGAAAGTTTCTAGGTACGTCTATTGAGTAGTAACTTGGGGAAGAGGATGAACTTCTGCTCACATGTCCTTCTCAGTGTATCCTGCGTCCATGATCTGGCCCGGCACTCTGGTGTCCGTTACCCTCATGAACGCCATGTATGAGGAACGCGATCGTCCAGACCCCAGAGTTCTTGGGGGAAATATGCCTAGGTACCGGTGGTTTGGATATGTTACACTTGCGGCTTTCCTATACTACTTTATCCCCGGTTACTTCGCTCAATTCCTGAGCGTCTTTGCCTTTCCGACCTGGCTTGCGCCAGATAATGTGATTGTTAACCAACTTTTTGGTGGTATCACGGGGCTATCCATTCTTCCCATGACATTCGACTGGACCCAAGTCGCTGGCTTCGTTGGCTCACCTCTTATTCCTCCCTGGTACGTGTCCCTCGAACCGAAAGACGCTTATCAGTGCTGAAATGGAAAGGCATCGGCAGACTAACATGGCGAAATTCTAGGCATGCTATTGCCAACACCCTCATAGGCGTGGTGCTCTTCTTTGTCGTGACAGCTTCTCTCTTCCACTACACCGGCGTTTGGTACGCCGAATACCTCCCCATGAGCGATGCGGGTACCTACGACAACACTGGTGCCAAGTACAACTCGTCTCGTATCCTCACCCCAGAGTTTACTCTGGATGAGAAAGCGTACGCCGAGTATTCACCCTTATTCATTAGCACAACCTTTGCCATCTCCTATGGCCTCTCATTTGCTGCCATCGCCTCGCTGGTAGTGTATACCTACTTGCACAACGGCGATCGCATTTGGCGCCAGTATCGGAACAGTACAAACGAGAAGCCCGACGTCCATATGAAGATGATGAGGAAATATCCTGAGGCACCAGGGTGGTGGTACATGTCGCTCTTCGTTGCCGTAAGTAGCCGCAGCAGCTGGCATTAGTTCCTTTTCAGCAATGCTGACGTTTATAGATGCTGGCCATGGGTTTCTACACCATCACCGCATACCAGACGAATCTCGCTTGGTGGGCGTTCCTCTTGGCCGTCTTCATCTCGTTTGGCTTCTCGCTGCCCATTGGCATTATCCAAGCCATTACAAATAATCAGATAGGTCTAAACGTGCTTACTGAGTTCATCTATGGATACATCCAGCCCGGTCGCCCATTGGCGCTTATGATGTACGCATCAACCATGCCCCCCCAGTAGTACCCTTCTTTTTTCCTTCCTGCCATGCAAACTAACTCTTATCAGCTTCAAAACTTTTGGCTACATCACCATGTCCCAAGCTCTCAACTTCATCTCCGACCTCAAGTTCGGCCATTACATGAAGATACCGCCTAGAACCATGTTCCTCGCTCAGGTTGTCTCCACGACACTCTCTTGCTTCATCCAGATCATGGTTCTCAATGGTGCCCTTTCCAGCATCAACGGGGTATGTACACTCGAACAGCCCGAGAGGTTCACCTGTCCTGGTGGCCGCGTGTTCTTTGCAGGTAGGTCTCCCATTTCACGTCCCCGATCCTCGAAACTCGGGGCTTTTACTAAACAATATGACAAAAATATAGCCTCGGTCATCTGGGGTCTCATCGGCCCGGCCCGCATGTTTTCTCCGGGCCAAGTATACTCGGGCCTCTTCTTCTTCTTTGGCCTCGGCGCCATCGTCCCCATCATCATTTACTACGCTTCCAAGCGTTGGCCTAGATCGCCCATCAAGCACCTCATGGCCCCCCTCATCTTTGGCGGCGCCGGCATGATCCCGCCAGCTTCTCCGCTCAACTACCTCACCTGGGGCATGGTCGGCTATCTCTTCCAGCATCACATCCGCTCGCGCTACTTTAACTGGTGGAGGCGCCTCAATTTCCTCACGTCATCTGGCCTGGACTTGGGTCTAGCACTCGCGACGCTCGTCATCTTCTTTGCGTTCACGCTAAACAACATTGATCCCCCTTCATGGTGGGGAAATGACATCGTGAGAACAACGTTAGATTATAAAGGTGGAGCGGTGCAGGCGAAGGTCCCTGAGGGTCAGACTTTTGGGCCGGAATCTTGGTGAGGAGTTAATTTCTAGTTTTAATGGCTCAAGATGCAGGCTTTCTGGTGCGTAGGTATCTAGAGACGCCACTAGCCCAGAGGAGAATGGTGTTTGTTCCTTTTAGCGAACCTCACTTATAGACATGTATCCATTGATTTTGTACTCGTAGACAAAAGCGGTCGATATATATAGATTTCAACAAGTTCTCAATTATTTCGTCTCATCCCCGGAAAATAAGAGTGACACCAAGCTTCACCGCAACCAATATGCGCACTGCCTTTTTCGAGACTCGAATTCCGTCCCGGCCCCAACCCGGTTCTGGTCATTTCACGGAGCCATATCGATGACCCTAACACCAATTGAGGAGCGGGTCTCCCCTGTAAATAGCGGCGGCGCCCTCGTCACTGCCTCTGGTCCTCGCTCACTTTCATCCCCCCTGGATTCCAGCTCGGTTATGGGAACTCGACGACCCTCCAGCAGGATTCTTCCTGCCGACAGCAGCAAAGATTTCAACGTTCTTCGACTACTTTACCACCGCATCCTAATGAACAGTAGACCTCGGCTATGCTCCTTTCTGGGACCTAACGCCAGGAATTGTACGAATTGATCGTATAGCCAGTCAATAAAACCAGCCTTGCAGGCTTGTGCTGCGCGAGCGCTCTTGGCGGCTTTGGTATCGGACCAGGCTCCGACCCTACTTGCGGCCCACCGAAGGCCGGCCTCTTTAAATGGTCCAAAGTCTTGTGGGAACGCTTGCCAATTCGTCTGAAGGCTTCAGTTGAAAACTTTCATCGCTACCACGATTGGCTTGAAAGGATGTGGCATGCAGGCCAGAGATTCCCCTTGCAGACCCTCACTTAAGGGCTGCAGTGAGAACTTAATCACCACTAGATAAAGCCTTGAGCAGCTAGGATTTTGTCCTGCATGGCAAGCTGGCGGCTAGAACTAACAGCAGTCATGACACGCAAAAGGCAGTACTTAACGGGCTTCCGTCCCCGAGTAGATCGGTCGAGAAGAGCGACCTACTCAACATCGCCACTTGTGGTCATTGTGATATCGGAGCTCTTAGGCTGGCCCAGCCTGGTTTATTAGTCTTCACTTCCACTCTCGTTTCGTTCTTCGCTATCCATTGGATTCCACAATCATGCAATTCCCATGGAAGATCTCGTCCTTGAGTCTAGCAGTGATAGTCTCTCTGGCTTCAATAGTCGCCACGATATGCCTGTATAATCGGACTTTCGTCGACAACGGCTTGGTGCGATGGGTCGAGGATAACCGAGTATATATCCAGATCGGAGTTCAAATCACCGCAACTGCGGCCGCCATCAGCCAGACTCATATCGCCAAGAGCCTCATCCGGTTCATCACCCTCGATCAACTCTTGCCTAACTCGAAGCCAATAACCCTCGACAACTTGAGGTTTCGAAGGGCGATAGTTGAGGCAATCCCCGTCTTCGAATGGCGAAATTGGTTCACCCTCGTCTGGCTCTTGTTGCTCCAGATTCCGGCGGCCCTCTGAGCTGGTTCTCTCACACCGAAGATCACAACCTCGGATTACTCAACGCAAGTCCAAATTCCCAGCTTCGGCCCATCAAGATCGGAGTTATGGGGTAGTCTATGCGCCCCTGCGGTTCCCTGTGATCAGCTCCTGGGGACAACCGTAGATCTAGGAACTTTCAGCTACCTTGCGTGGAAGAGTAAGTGCGTCGCATTCCGAAATGGATAGTTCTCAAGCTGATGTTGTCCGGCTCCCGCCATCCGATACAGCCAGGACCGGTTTACTCCTAAACGCCGCGGGGCAGGCATCCTCCCGAAACGAGTCCATTCCTCGCCACCCGAAACTGGATAACACGGGTTTTGTCTACCAAGGACGATTGTACGGTATCGGTTCCTCTGTCGGTCTTGTCAGACTAGATGGCCCGGAGGACATCGCCGAAGCTCGTATCCTGCACTACACATTTCTCGAAGATGGGTATCACTCCAAGGTGTCATGCCAATATAACGCGTCAAGCAAACTTAACTTCAAGAAGCTTGACGTGCTTCCCACACCGGGCGGAATCTACGCTCCGACGGGGTTTTGGGCAAGCGGGTCTCTTGCAAACGGCAAATGGGCCGGGTTCCCTACCTGGGGCGTCCTGGTAAGCGACTTCGTCACCGCCTTGGCTGCCGTGAACGGCCAGTCTCGGTACATGTATGGTTTCGTGGCGGGCAAGAGCTACGACAGGTTAAATCAGGTGCAATGCGAGGCCACTTTCACACCAACCAGGTTCAACGTAACGGTCGACGTAGCCAAGAAGACTGTCACGGTCTCACGCACTGAAGAAGTCCCGCGGAACATCGACCCCACGGGATCGCTAATAAACATTGCGTTCCTCGGTGTTAGCTACTTGTCACAGACACTCACAACACTGTATACGTCGATTCTGGGGGACTCGTTCCTCCGCAACATCGACAACCTCAGCGCTCGGAACGGCCGCCTGGGCGACAATCCCGTCGACGCGCTCCGTGGGGTCGAGGAGGGGCTGGAGTTGCTGCTCGACCACTTCTTGGAGAGTCATGGAGCAGCGCAGGTAATGCTACAGAATGAAACAACGCGGGCCGACGGAACCGTGACCGTTGTCGCTGTCAAGGTAGGTAGGAAACCTGGCTGTAGTCTCAGTGCTCGCGGGAGTGATCGGTTTGGTCGTGCTTGCGGCCTTCAAGGAATGTGTTCGACTAAAGTTGTGGACGCAGATCGTCCGGCCGCCGCCGGTAGACTTGGACTTCTTGGAGTATAAGTCGGCGATTGTAGGTGCTGCGAAGGGCAGTGGTTCCGGGCTCCAGGAGGTGCAGGACTGGGACGGCAAGTCGGACGACAAAGTAGTCGGAGGACTTTACGTGAAAGGAGAAAATTGTGCACTGGTGCTGAAACAAAAAGAAACATGGGCTGTCGGGGGAGGGGAGAGTCAACGTGATTTTTTGCTTGCGAACTAAACATTCCCCGATAGAACTCGCGGTGCGGCCAATAGATTAACCTGCATGGTGTAGCAGCTCTCCCTCGGAATAGATCGTCTCTTTCTCCACAACTCCCTTACAAGACCGGTGAAAGACATGCCTGCGGGGATGAAACCGTTGAAGCAAGGGCTACCTGTGTAGTGTGTACAATACCACATCCCAGGGCCCGCGAGGACCCCCGCAGCCGAACCCAACCTTCTACCCTAATCAAACGAGAACCAAAAGAAATCCTCGATTAGGGAATGTCGAGCGGCTCGGATTGGGCAATCTTCGGGTGCCGCAGGTGATAACAGCTATTAACCTGCGCTTAAACTCTTCTTTTGGCGGGCTATCCTAGTTGGATCCTGTCTGGACAACCCTTTCTCACCTTCAGCAATCCAATCGGAATCTGGCCGGCCGCCATGGTGGTTGCATGCCAGAAAAAGTGGGCAGACCGAAGCGAAGCACATCTCCGCTCGGGGACTCTATCAGACGTCCCGCGCTCTTTCGTTGGCTGCTCGGGGAAACGGCCGGGACTCGCCATCGGTACTGCCGGTCGGCAAATCCCACGTGGGGAATGTGGAGGAAACTGGCGTGATCGACGTTGTAACCTGGGGGAGACGTTGGCCCCCAACTTCTTCCAGACTCGGGTCAAAGCGCGGCCGAGCAAGAATCCTCCTCCAATGAACCGGTCAAGATGAGGTGTTGATATCAGCGAAGGAGACCGTCCCGTTCCATTAACTGACAATCATCCATCATTAGATTGGTGGTCTTCTACGGGGTTGTTCCCTACATGGTATCATCCCGATGCCGCGGCGTCCGGGGGACCGTTGGACATGATTGATACCTTGCTGCTACTACCGCAAGGACGCTTCCTTAGCTCCTCTCACCGATGGAGTTGCAGAGCCTAACATCCGTTGGCTTCCCCTCAAGATATAAAAATAGAATTAACCGGGAAATCCCAATGTACGCTCGTCAAAGGGTTGCCTGATGTTATGAAAGAAACATACGAAAAAGTCCTCATCCTGGCTGTCTCCTATCTGGCCGGCAGATCGTAGGCGCATGAGAGATGGAACCATTCTCCCAGCGTAGGCCGGGGTTTGGCAAAGCATGGCTGCATGCTTGGGCGGAAGGGGAGGGGGTAGGAGTAGGAGCAGGAGCAGGATCAATCCTGTCTGCTGCTATCGGAGAGTCTCACATCACCAGCATCTTCCCTGTCACAACTGTGCGCGTGTCGGTATCTCGTTGCGACGCAAGAACAGGATCCTGCTGCCCTGCGCCCGTCCAAGCCCCCAGGCGCGGTTGATGGTGTGATCTAGGAGCACACCTCTATATTTCTCATCCTGACCAAGCCAACACTCGAGTCCGAGTCCCATCCTCCCCCTCGACACCACCTCTTGCAGGGTTATGGCGTGATGAATGGAGCTACCAGTCGAGACGCATCTCTGGGTTGCGCGGGTTCCAAATCCTAGAATCATCGTTGCACCGCATACAATTGCCTTGATTCTGACGGAAGGCCAGATCTTTTAAAGCCCCTCCCCTCCCCTCCCTTTGACTTCAGTATAAGTGTTAGACAGGAGCAAGCAACTAGTCTGTCTCAAACTGCTGCCTTCCTCTTGTATAACAACCCTGATATTCGAGAAACCCTTTGTCACGATCCTCTTCCAGATCAATAACTTGAACTCCAAGCATCCCCCAGAGATATACACCATCCGCTAACCCCAAACAACCACAATGAGTGCCCCTACCACCACCGCGAACGCCTCTAGCCATGGCTACGATCCGACGTTCACGGACCAAGTCATTGCTGCCACAGGGCCCAATGCCCACAAAAGACTCGCCCAAATCATGCCGAGCCTTTTACGCCATCTCCACGATTTCGCTCGAGAAGTAGACCTTACGGTCGCCGAGTGGACGTCTGCGGTCGAATTTGTATGAACCTTCCCTTTCCCTTGTATGAAGCACCATTCTATTCCTCAGGCCCGCCGTCAATACCTAGACCTCCTTCCAAACGCCAACCATACACATATAGATCAACGAAGCCGGCCAAATGTCCAACAACAGACGCAACGAAACCCAACTCGTCTGCGACATCCTAGGCCTCGAATCCCTCGTCGACGAAATCTCCTCCAAACTCCTCCAAAAATCCTCCCCAGACTCCATCGGCACCACTTCCTCCGCCATCCTCGGCCCCTTCTACAAGAAAGACGCCCCCATCCTCCCCAACGGCGCCAGCATCGTCGCCCCCGAAACCCGCGACGCCTTCGCCAACGACCTCGCCCACTTCTCCGGCCGCATCGTCGACGGCAAAGGGAACCCCATCCCAAACGCCGTCGTTGACGTCTGGCATACGGCCCCGAACGGCATGTACGAGCAGCAGGATCCCGACCAGCCGGATTTTAACCTGAGGGGTCGGTTCAAGACGGACGAAGCCGGAAAGTACGCTCTTTACTGTCTACGTCCAGCTCCTTATCCCATCCCCGATGACGGCCCGAGTGGTTTGCTCCTCAAACTCCTTGATCGCCATCCTTGGAGACCTGCCCATATTCATGTCATCGTGACTGCCGATGGGTATAGGCCCCTGACGACGCAGATATTCGACAAGGGTGACAAGTACTTGACGAATGACACCGTTTTCGCGGTGAAGGAGGATCTCATTGTGGAATTTGTTACCCGGGAAGAGGATCAGGGTGCAAGGTGGACACTGGTCTACGATTTTGTCTTGTCTCGGGTGTAAGAGTGTAAGGAGGAATCTTCGTTTGGTCGACGAAGTTGCTGACATCTGTGCGCATCGATTCTTGGACGTACTCTGGATTGGATACACTCCTAGGCGGAGGAGGCCGGATCCGACATCCTATGGCCAGTGCTCTCTATGTCAAGCGAGATGAGAGCACGGAGTACCTTTAGTATAAGAATCCCAAGGAATGCCATTGCTAGGCAGCCTATTCAATTAACAAAAATATGGTATCGAACATCATGAATCTACTTGCCCCATCCGATTCTAACCCCAAACCATCAGTCACCCCTTTTTTTTTTAGGAATCTTTTCCGTCAGTTCCACTCTCCCTGATTCCAGCAGATGTTGTGTAGCCTAGGGAATACAAAGGAGAGATACCCCATAGCTACTGAGAAGACAGAAGAAACTGGTAGGTTGGAAACTTGCCAAAGTGCACAAGGGCAACAGGATGCAATGCCCCCATTGCCCTGTGTCCGCGGTTGGAGTATCGTCCGGCAACACCCCTCCGCGAGATTTTCTACGCTTTGAATTAGGGCAACCCCAAGAAGGTTGGGCTGGCCGACGCCCAGTCCGCTATTTATGAAGGTCGGCCCTGTGAATGTAGGAAAGCGTCATACATTCCAAACGAACCGGCTTCGGATTGCATCGGTTTGGATGGCCCTGTTGGAAATGTCGGATATAGCGGAACGCCACTAAGGTGAGACTCTCCGTGAGTTGATTGCCATAGAGCGTCGAGGTTAACTTCGTCCTCGCCGGCGGGAGTGTTCACGTCACTTGCCCGTCGCCCTGGCATGGCATCGCCACCTCTCAACGAGTAGCTAGCTGAACTTGCTGGCGAGGCTCCGTTGGTTGGGCCTTGGAAGGGTGCCTCTTGGAGCGAGGGTATTATAGGTGCGTAGCCCATCGGAGATCCTACGGGCACTCGCATTCTAGTAGAGAGTCCGTCTGAAACCGATGGTCCTTTGTAACGATCTGTACCAATCTTTGGAATACGCCCAGGCCCAGGCGCAATATTGTCCCTTGGAGATACAGCGTAAGGCACCGCACGGGAAGGGTCTCTTTCGGTATCTGCTGACTGGGAGCGGTGTCGCCGTGCTACTACGTCTCGGAAAGTCTCGAGTATGTAGGTGAGGCGGCGGGCCTGTGGATCGGTCTGGGCGCAATAGGCCACTATGGACAGGACGTTGGATAACTGCCTGGAGTATCCCGGATTCGGATGGAGTCGAGCGAATTCGTTTCCGAGGATTACGAGGGCTGCCGCAAAGAGGAAGTGTCTGCAGATGGTTAGTCGCGGACTCACGGACTCAGTGGGACGTTGCCTAAGCCTGCGCTTCGCGATTCCGAATGACGCTGCAGCCAACTACTTACGTGACGAATGGGTTTCTCTGTGGCAGATATCGTGCGTTATGGGCGCCTTGTACAATCTCAATAGTGTGCTCGGCTATTTTCACACATGTCCTTGAGAATCTTTGCATCCGCTGGCTGAACTTTGTCGGGGGAACCTTGTCAACCTGGTCGTTTTTGAGAAGATAGAGGAAAAAAGGTCGTGTGTAGAGAAGAACGGCATGAGAGTGAAACAAGTTTAGGTGGAGGATAGCAACCGCTTCTATGGTTGGTGTAGAGGGGTCCATGGCTCGATCCCAGTGGAATTCCTTTTGAAGCTGCTTCTCCAATTTCTGACTGTGAGCTGTGAACTCTTGGGCTAACTTCGTCGTCACCCTTCTGCTAGCGTATACCGTTTTCAAGATACGGCCGATAAGCCGTGCAATATCGACGGCAAGGCTCATACAGCGGTCGTCCTCGGGAATCTCGCCAAGTTCTTCCTGAAGAGCTTCCAGGGAATCGGCTGAACAGTCTTCTTCCGCTATAAGTGTTGGACGCCCAAGAGCAGCTGCTAGGAACCGATCTAGGACGAACAAACTCCTCCAAACCTTCCGACGGACAACTTGCTCCTGTTTCGAAAAGATCAGCTGCATCTGCATCCCTCTATGAAGGCCCAGGGTGAATGCCGACTGGGCAGCCATTGCTTCAAGTTCCCGTCAGCAGAAGTGCTCAGCCAACACGCATAGGTATAGAAAATGGTTGGGGGGATCCGCCTCCCTCACCCACCGAGCACTACTCAGAAAGCGGTCAAGGTGAGGTCGCCAAGGTTGTCTTACCCAAATAAGTTATGGCAGCGTTCCGTCTCGAGACTGATAAGGAATACACGGCCATCAAGCACAACACTTGAACCGACGAAAAATCTCCCTTTTCGTGGAGAGTCAGGGGGTCCATGTGTCTTTGCGTACTCCGGAAATAATTCTCTGCTACATCAATCTGAGATTGCCGCAGACGACCGATGATAGCGTCTTCGTCGTCTCCCGGCTTTGGCGTTGCAAGGACAAGGCCAGTTGCAAAGTTGAGGTACATGAGGTTTAGCATTCCCGGTTTTGCTATGAATGGATTATGGAGACATGCAATTGCGGCACGCTCAAAGTCGGTACGGTTGAATAGATCTAGTAGACCATGGGTCTGATAGGGAGGATGTACATGTTAGTGGCAGCGGTGCGTAGGGAAGATTGTTTAAACGAATGGGGGTGTTCCTACATTGGTGAAAAAAGAGTTGAGAAGCACCTGAGCGGTTTGTGGAGGAGGAATTATACCCGGGAGCTCCTGGTTTGAGTCGAAATCAATCACATTCTCCATGATCTTATGACGACTTGGGTCATTTGTAAAGTCGCAAGGCTCAAATTCTCCAACGATGAACCTGAGTATTTGGAGGCAGGATAGGGTTGCAGAATCACCGAGGTAGACTTGAACGAGGTCGGTTAGTACCCCACGATAGGTAAATGCAGCCACGGAATGGGCACATACTGAGACGGCCATTGGGGGCTTGAAGTAGCCTTGTTTCTGTAAAGACCTCCGCCTCGTCATCTGCGCCTGACACGGTGCTTTGACGAGAGTTAGATTCGTGAGGAGCAGTGTTTTGGGTATCACCAGGTACTGCTGGGAGTTTTGATAATGGAATCGCATCGGTCTCAGTCGGTCGTTGGCTAGTCGGCTTAGTGGGAAGAGTATTCTGGCGGATAGCCGGTTTCTTCACCGCTTGGTTATCTTTCGGAGTTGGCTTTCCGGCGGGAGTACCTGAGATCTCGGTAAGTCTTCGTTTCGTAGGCGATGAAGCTTTCTGCTGAGGGGCGGGTTCGACGGCGGTTTCAGACTTGTAGGTGCACGGTGAGGACCTTTTGATGCAGGCCGAACATGGTTGTAAGCCGTTGCACTGTTAGGATCAAAGGTTAGCATCTGGTCTCCAGAAGCCGGCGCAAATACCCAGAGGTTACTTGCACCGAGATCAAAAGTCAAGGACTTGTTCTGTGCCACCTTTCGCCTTCGCAAACGGGGAGAAACCAAAAGGAGAAGCCAATCCGAAAGGTTTGGCGAGAAGGGGGAGTGCGGCTTCTGCTACTCGACCAGGCCCGGCCACAAGATCAGTTTGCAATGCCCGCGCAATGCCACTCGACAAGCTCGCATCGTACCGTGGTGGCAGAAGAAGGGCTCGGATGACTAGGATTCCCCCATGTATTGTACCTCCCAAGAAAGATACTCCGTACCGAAAATGTCATTTGAGCTCCGGTTTCGATATCGCAGCATGGCCGTAGCAGGGCTCTCCAAATGCAATGTGTCTCGATGCATTTGGAGCAGGGTAGCGGTTATCTTGTCAAGGTGCCACTGTTCCGCTCATGATACGACAGATATGCGACAACTGATCAACGGCGTTCAAGGCAAAAGAGAGAGAGAGAGAGAGACGGGGTAGCAGCGCGAGGAGTGATGTACGGGCGGGCGAGGGTGAAATACAAGTCTGGCAAAAGAAGCAAGTGGGATACATGGCACTGAATCAAAAGTGGCAGTACGAAGAAAAAGGAATATAAGATATGAAAAGTGCAACGGCATCTTCAAACTCAGAGAGACGTAGCCATCCACTGATGGCAGTTAACAACAGGCTTGGCAGAATCTCGTGCTACTTCTGCTTGAACTCTCACCTTTTGCTTGCGTCGCTTGCAGGTTTCACAAGCCTGAGCTGTTCTCTGTCGTTTGTCGTCGGGTACTTTGGGACGAGTCATGGCGGCGACGGCGCACCGGTCCGGGGGAAATGCGCCGGCATCCGATAATATCAGTATAATCGGGTGTGGGACGCGAACGTCAGATTGGCTGTAACAATGCAAAGAGAGGTGAGACGCGAACAGCCAAGTACCCCGGGGGTGATGTACTGGGTGGTATTAAGCAGGGCGACACCGCCCGAGCAAGAGAAGGATGTGAGAGAACTAGGTTCGAGTCAAGCTTGCCAAGTCCCTGCTTGGTAGTTGTTTTTCTCGAGCGAGGCGGTCTATTACATTATCCGTGGACAGGGAATGATGCTCCACGATAGGTTGGTAGCCGGTTAGGTGGAGCTTGTTGTCGATACCGTGGTGCTCAGATTTCGGTCGGTCCCGGACACGGAGGAAATCGGCGATGTTCCCAACTCGGCTATCCAAAGAATAGAAACACGCGACAAGTTGAGGATAGTGAAGACCGCATCCACAACTCCTGGCACCGGTGAACGGCGGAGATTCAAAAATGGTCTGGCCGGAAGGGTAGTCGAACGAGCGTTATTATAGTACAAGGGAGGAGAGCAGTAAAGAATTGCGAACGGTTTGCCCCAATACTAGTCTCATGCAGCCGGCCGGTACCGAGTTGAGCGATTTGAGTTTCCTTCCACTCCCAGGACCCGCGAATGCTGCAGCAACAAAGTTACCGACGCGACGGGATCCTCTAAAGTCACCAAGGCCAAATTCTGGATTGAAAGAGACTCGGTAACATTTGGTGGAAATAAGCAATGGTACTGGGAAAGGGGACGCCCGTCCTATGGCGTAGTCGTGCCAGATCGAGGCAGCGTTTGGGGGAAATCTGACGCTGTCAACGGCAAAATCTGGCACGCAGCACAAAGCGATGTCTCCAATGCCACTTTGGACAACCTTAGGGCGAAGAGAATGATAAGATGGGATGTACAGGGTATGTGAGTACCGATTACGATCCACAACCCGACGTCGGCGAGGTGAAGTTTTTTTTTTTTGGTTGAAGCGGGGTTAGGCTCTAGGGGATACGGCGGGTTTGCCCGGAGGCGGGAGGCGGGATATTAGAGCTGAGGTGAGCGGAAGGAGAGCCGGAGATAGGACCAGACGCGGCAGGCAAAGCCGGGATCACCGTAGCGGGAAGAACAAAAGGCACAAGGGTGAAGGGTCGTGTCGCAGAAAGCGCGACTCGGCTAAACTAGGTCGAAAGTGAGCTTGTGTGGTGGAGTGCTGTTTCCCAGGCTAGTCTTGGTGGGCAACAATGCAGGTGGTTCTGAGATGGGAGAAGGAGCAGCCTCGTTCAAAGCGGCTTCCTGCGTCGGTAATACTAATAGGCGACAATGAAGGGCGGCGGCAAGTGCGACTGTACTGGGATGGTACTTTCGCCTGTACCATCTGGAGAGGAGGAGAGGAGGTGTTGAGAGGGTACGTGAGTACTTCGTACTTGGAGGAAGGGAAGATTTTCCCAGAAAAAAGCTTTTCCACAAGCTGGCCACGGTCAGTCTCAATAGAGTCGACACTTGGACTCACTTGTACTGGGAGGAGGTGAGGTGAGACGGGATGTGAAAGTCCCCGATCTGTACCATGGACAGTCTACAGGATGGCGAATGACCAGCCTTTAAATGATATTGATGTGATTGAGGGCTCCAACAGCCCGCACAGATACCCTGGCGCTTGGAGCACGAAGTATGCTGAAATGATGTGTCGATGGTGTGTGTTTGCTGAGATCTCGAGTAAATCCTCTCGTTGGCAGCCGTGCGCGTTTCCTTTCTGCTGTTGAGCTTTTGGAATTAGGAGCCGGGCCGAAAAGGAACCTCGAGGCGTTGAGGCAAGATGGCAATCTGAAGCTCTCGTCGAAGGTTTCTCGAGTGGAAAGATTGGCGATTCGAAGAAAGGACTGGACTACATGATGCAGAGGACAGAGATGTATGCATGCTTGAGTACGTACTTTGCGCCTCTTTTGCGGACTAAAAAGCAATAAGGAATCAGGAGCCAGCTGGAGAGAGAGCTTGGCCAAGCTTGGAGTTTGAACCTTGGGGACCCTGGGCTGTCTGGTTCGCTAGATTTCTCTCGTGCAGTTGGCTGTACGGGGCATACCCCCAGCTACATACTCTGCACATATGCATGCATAAATGTCTTCTAAGCACTTACACCCAGTTCATATGAAGCTGCCGAGTGCTCCTGCCTCGTAGGTACCATGATATTTTCTTATCGAAGGACGTACCGTGGGATGTTGGGACGGAGAGGCTCGTTATGTAACTCGTTGATCGAGGATCGGTAAGAACATTGCGTCGTGAAGTGTTGATCTTCCCACAGCTGCTCATGTACTTCGCACGCACAAAGTACGCACGCGAAAAGTTCTGTTGATGTTGTAGATCTTGGTAGCATTGATACTGTGTTCTCGTGCTTCTGTCAACTCGCCGTTTTCTCTGCAGACGCCACTACCAGTATGGGGTACACAATGACTTGAAGCACCAGACCAATATACTTTAGTACTTATCGTTAGTTTCGTAGTTTCCCCAGCCTTGTCCGTGGGCATAATACCGATGAGGCCTTCTCTGACGCATTTTATGACGAGGGAGGAGATCATAGTACTTTTCCACCCTCACGTTGTGTTGCACCCCAGTCATCTTAAAGAGACGCCAACGTCGTAGTCGCAGTGTTAGTGGCACGGCTCCACTCCCTCAGCCCTCCCCGCCACAGGGGTCCAGAGCCTAGAGTATTACGAAGTACGAAGTAATTATTACAGCACCACCTCACGCTAATAAATCTGGTAATTCCCCCCTTCGGTCGTTGTAACTTCAGCTGTAACCTCTGCTGCACCTGCCCCGCTCTTGCGCAGATCAATCTCGATAACTTCTCCATGTCCGCACGTACCAGGGATGTGAACTACTTCGTGGGAAACGAAGTAGTTACGAAGTATGAAGCTGCGCCATTGAGAGTTCTACTTCATAGTTTCGTAGGCTGTTGCTCCGTACTCTCTGAGTTCGTACTTCGTCCTCGATATTTGATGCGATTGATGCTATGCATTGGTTGGTTTATGTCAGCTGGCTAAGCGCCATCAAAGTCTAATTTACCACACAATTGGGATATGAGAGGGATGAAGTACCCAGTTCGAGCATAAGAAAGAGGGAGGACGTGAGGGGCCCGTTGAAGAAAAGGAAAAGAAAATGAAAGAAAATGACGACGGGGAGCAGTAGAATAAGGCAAATAAGACAAAGAAATCCAGAATCAAGAGTTGGAGAATAGGATGGATTGACCCGGAATCCGAAATGTATTGATGTGGCACAAGAGCTCAACGCTACGACGCGCTCCTTCGTGATGCCCAATATCACCAATCCAATCAACACAAAGAAATTCTGGGCAAAGTAAGCCTGATAGTTGAAGCTGTCAGCAAGTTTCTCAGTGGTGGGCGGAAACGAAGGAAGGAAAAGAAGGAAGGATTTAGCGTCTACTTCGTACGTTGGTACCTCCACAGGAGGGGCGCCTCGACAGCCCCAAGTAGCAATGATTAGCATCACGAAGAACATTAGATGTAAGGATCAATGTATTCTTAGACCCCGAGAGTACGAAATAATACAAAGGAGATAGATCAACTATAAGTCCTAGCGCATCTGTCATGCATGCCACAACGACCTTGGCTCATGTGAGCTGGGATATTAAGGTGGAGAGGCCTTTTTCAGAAGTCTGTCGAAGGGTCTCGAGTCCTGTGTCCTTGAATTAGAGTTATTGATTTGTACGAAGTACCAAGTATTGATAGTCGTCAAGTCAGCCCCAGCACATTTTGTGAAAAAGATTCAACGCAACAACAAAGTACGAAGTACCTCAGCACGAAATACAACATTGAAGTATTGATCAATGTCAACACCAGTCCAGTCCGCTGCACTGAACTCGGCGCTTTTTCAAGCCTGCTGTGCAGACCACGGGATGCGCCCGCTTCTTTGAGGCATCGATTCTTAGGTCCGGGGCTATCCTGGAAGTAATATTCGGCTGAGCGGGAAGGTCAAAAACCACTGCAGTGAATGTTCTCGCCTCTTCCTGTGTAAAAGCCTATTAGTAAAGCCGGATTTTACTTCGTATTATTGCCGGTTTAAACACCAATAGAATATTGGAGCAATGACAACTACACGCACTACACGGTCATGCCTTACCAATATCGAAATATGATGGAGCCTACGAAGTAGAAAATCGATCCCTATTTCAATTGCTGCAATGTGCAGACTCTTGTGTGCTGAGGTACCTGTGTACAAGTACACTAGTAGCTAGGATCAAGAGAGTTGGAATGACCTCATCGTATCTAGATGAGCAATGCCTTGGTCGTCCCTTTAAGATCTCCTGTACCCCTGAGCATCCCGTGCTGGACCTTTTTTTTTTTTTTTTTTTTTAATTTTTTTTTTTTAATTCGTCACAATCTGAACGTGGGAAAAAAGCACGAGGACTTGAGGTGATCTCATCACCCTGGATCATCGAGTCCAGCTGACCTCCACTAAAACCTGCCAATACCATGCTATGGAGAGGGATCATTGATATGTCTAGCGGGTAGAAGGAGCGTGAGAGGCCTATGGACACCACCCTCTGTGCTTCGTGGTTGATCCCTCGTGTTCTTGCCTCGAGAAACGAGAAACAGGTACGATCTCAACGTTATATCCCCATTCATCCCCAAAAGCGTCTGATCTGAGATCGCAGTGGCGCTCGACTAGAAAAGTGGGACGGACGCAAACGCCGCCTCGCTTGGTGTTTGTCTGAATTACGAAGACCACTAATAATGCTACTTCATTGTTCGTCCCTTCCCAGTCATAATAATCAGGATCAATGTGTGGATGGACACGGCGCCCCACTCTAAACCTCGCGCTCATTCCCCAGACTTGCAGGTGGAGTGGCCGAGATCAAATTGCGGGAAGCTGGGACCGTGTCCGTGGGCTGTGGACCCTGCCTGCCAAGTCACACCGGGGCTGCTGCCAGGACAACCTTGAAGCACCCAAGAGCACCCAAACTTCACTTCTACAGCGGGGTCAAGCCATCGGATGGAGGACCATATCGGATAGTGCACCTAAAACGAATCTCAATCCTTTATCAACTCCCCTGGCAAGTGGAAGACCAGCCGTCAATTTGATGCGACTTAATATTCACCTCACATCGAGAATATGAAAATCACCAAAACCTTCGAGCGCGATAGTTCCATCACGAATCACGCCAATTCTCCTCGAGCTAAAGATCAGAATTCTACGTGCTGTTGGCGAACTTCGCATTAATCTTATGCAACTGGACAAGGACGGAAAGGCTTGCAGGTACGAAGTCGAAGTAAGCTTCAATGTTCCTTCCTGGCGATCCTGAAGACGCATGTCAGAAGACTAGCGTCGCCGATTTCTGCCCCAAACAGGAAACCATCCTCCCAGCGCCAAAGACGGTTGCAAAATGTCACCAGACTGAGTCGAGAACCCTGATAATATTTCCATTGCCCGACTCACAAAAGCGTGGTTCTCCCTTCTGCGAGTAAATCCCGTTTCGTCTCCACCCTCCCGGATTTAGCGCTCCTTCTCTTCCCACTTGGATGGACTTGGACCACGTCCCACTCAGAGGTGGACGGATCAACTGCCATCCTGAGCCACCTGCATGGGACGAGGCAAATGTTTCCGGAGACCCAGCCAAGTGGCAAATTCCTCCCGGCAACACCGGGTCCGTGGCTCTTAACGTTGCGCTCGGGATGCCGGTCTCAGCTACCGGCGACGAGGCTCCATTGGCCAATCGTGGACTTTTCAACACCTTTGAGGCACATTTGAGGCGTTGCAACAGCTTCCCACTCGGTCTTGACACCCTAATCATCCGCCCTGTATTTGGTTCCATGTGAACTGAAAGTCAATTTTGACAGTCGATGCAGTGCTTCGAGGCAAACCCCTAGAATCCTTCTATTCGATCCTCGATGTCACCTCCTGGTACGCCTTTGCGTCTTCCCATCTTGTCTTGAGATGTATATTCCGTGTTCCGCCTCATTGTGGGCACACAAGAATGGTGGATGCAAGTAATCCCGCGTTGCACTTGGACGCCAAGGTATCCAGGGTATTTGTTTGGGTCAGGCTGACACGCCCAATCTCCCAACAAGGTGATGATGGAAGCTAAGGCTGTACGGTTATCTCAACTTGGTCATCGTTGCCACCTTTAAAGCAACTGATCTTTCCTTGATTCGGACATGATGTTTGTAAATCAGGGTTGGGAACTCAGCCTTTACCACGTTGATATTCCCCTACAGGCTACAATGAGGGCTAATTATCATCTATCATATTCGAGATATGATTCCAATATGCACAAGCCTCCACACCACACCGACGTCTGTCTTTCTGTAAATATGGATGGGCACGTCGATATTGATATTCAGCAGGAACTCGACCATACAATGCGCACCAAAACAGCCCGCCCTTAGCACATGACGTGTCCCAGACGCGGCGATGTTACCTATGGAGAGCAATATCAGATCTAGCGTCAAAAGATGATGCTAACTGAACCAGAAAGTTTGCTATTGACATCGAATGAGCATCCTCATCATGGATTATGTTCGACCAACACGACGAGCCTTGTCGTCTCTACTACTGCTTGCTGTAGTATGCGGGTATATAAACGTTGACGCCATGGACCCACCTCTCCCAACCTTTCCGACTTAGGCTACATGGGATAAAGTTAAGTCCTCCCTGGGGAACATCTTTTGACTCAAAGTTTCTTCGATCCTTCTATGTCATGGTTGCCTCCTCCGGTTGTATGGCAAACGAGGCTGCCTATTCTGTGGCGACAAGTGCATACACCGCCCTGGAAGCGCTAGTCACCGCTTGTCACGATGAACTCCCACAGGTCGCCCTCCAGAATGTTAGGGAAGTGAGATTCACTTCTCCCTCTCCAAGGGGTGATTCTCCCGTGTTTCCTTGTCCTCTGAAGGAAAATGAGACTGTTTCCGCAATCAGGGGTCTCGAGGCCTGCGTGGCCTCGGTCATTGCGGACTTGCGGTTCGGACAAAGATCAAGAGCGATCTCTGTCGATGTGAGGAAAGTAGCTTGCTTCCTCATGTCCGCGTACATTACCACGGTGGATGGGTTGACGAAGGCGGACCCGCGAGTGAGAGAAAAGCTAAATGGTTGGTCTACTGTTCCAAAACCAAGCCCAGTCCCTGAGGCTTCCAAAATGAATGTTAATGATTATCTTAGATACGGATTACAATCAGGCCCAGTCGATTCTATACAGGCGACTCTCTGCCAACCTGTATCGAACTAAGAACGCCGGGGAATTCTACCACATTCATGGGTCTCTTGAAGCTAGCCGGACGCTCCGGATGGTCGGCCTACCGGCCTTTTGCCCGGAACTCACAGACTACCGTGACTGTTTAGATACAATAGGGAGCGCAGTCCGAAAGTTTACAGCCGGACAGTTGGAGATAATGAATGAGAAAGAACAACAAGCCGGCGTACAAGCTCTGAAGCCAAACCAGTTTCTCCAAACTCCGCATGGGAAGGCAATCGCCAGCCTTCCCCCATTTACCGTCCGGTGTCTCGACACATCTACACCCCCTATTCCATTCAGTCATCTGCCTCAAGATCCATCATTGCCTCCCCAGTGCCTCCAAGGTATCCGTGTCCTGGAGTTGTGCCGCGTAATTGCAGGCCCGACCATCGGCCGCTCCCTCGCCGCTCATGGCGCCCATGTTCTTAAGGTGACATCACCAATTTTGCCAGACGTCCCTTTCTTCCAAGTCGATGTCAATGCCGGCAAGCATACGACATCGTTACATTTACGTGACCCCCATGACCGCGCCGTGTTCGAGTCGCTGTTAGCTTCTGCTGATGTCATCATCGACGGCTACCGTCCCCGGTCCCTTGACCGACTTGGCTACGGTACCGACAAACTCACAACTCTGGCTCGAAGTCGTGGTAAAGGCATTGTCTACGTTGCTGAGGATTGTTTCGGAGGCACCGGCGTTGTGGGCCCCGAGGCCGAGTGGGCCTCGCGCCCAGGTTGGCAACAAATCGCCGATTGCGTCACCGGCGTAGCATGGGAACAAGGGCGCTTCATGGGCCTCGACGAGCCCGTGGTGCCCCCTTTCCCAATGTCCGACTACGGCACAGGTGTACTCGGCTGCGCTGCCGCCCTGACGGGGCTTTACCGTCGAGCCACAGAAGGAGGCTCCTGGGCGTGCCGCACGAGCCTCGTGCAGTACGATCTCTTCGTCCTCTCGCTCGGCCTACTCCCGCGAAGTGGGCAAGATAGGCTACGGGCGCAGCACAACCCTGACTTCTTTGATCTGCGGCATGACGATTCTGTCGACGAGGTGGGTAAGCGCGCTTTGCAGAGCGTCAAAATGCTTCATCCGGAACTCTTTACGGAGGGCTTCGTGCAGAGTGCCTGGAGCAAAGGGTACGCTGCCGAGGTGAGATGGCCGCGGGAAGCTGTGAGCATTGAAGGCTTGAGTATTGGGTATTTGCGGCCTACGAGGCCTAATGGCTTTGATGCGCCGACGTGGGATGGCTGGGAGGAGGATAAGGATATCCTGACGGGTAAACTCCCAGACGTTGAAAGAAAGTCATTCTGAAGAGTAGGAATGTCACCTCCAGGAATGATAAGCGGGGTTTCCTTCCAGATACACGCGACCAACAAGCGGACAAGATTGTTAGATACAAACCCCCCTCGCCAAGCGAATGGCTCCACCGTAGAAGTTTTATTTATAGCCTCTTCAAAGAACTCATAATCGTACGTAGAACGAATTATACAAGAAAGGAGAGAAAGAACAAGATATGATTGAAGGAGATAAAGGAGAATCTGATATCCCGACCACTTTATAAAACAAAATACCAATGCTTCGCTGTTTATTCAACATCCATCCCAATACATCGCCGTGACAACCCCGTCATCCCCTCACAATACTAACCTCCCAGGCTCGTTCTCTAGGATCAGCTTAACGCGCTCAAGGAAAACTGTAGCCCTCTTCTCCTCCGCCTTAGGCACCGTGAGACTAAAGATGTTGGTACCAGTGGATAGCCCAGGCGTTGCCGGTGAGGCTGCAGGCCGGGCCTTCTTGCTCGAACCCGTGAGAATATCAATAATGTCCGAGGGCTTGGATGGGGCTGTCCTCTTAGCCACGAACGCAGGGTCCCTGAGAGCTTGGATGTTGGGGTTATAGGCACCCCTGGTTCCGTCGGCACGGTTCTTGATGCCGAGGACATCGTTGAATAGCTCGTCAGCCGTGGGCTTGCGGGCGGAAGGCGGTAGGTCGTCGTTCGCGACGTCGGCGGCGCGGGAGATGAAGGTGGAGATGGGGAGAAAGGTCCCGACGGAGCCGTGAATCTTCTTCTGGATCTCGAGGACCCTGGCCATGGAAACGGGAATGGAGATCTCGGCCTTCTGGGGTGCCGCGGGGGGTTCGGGGACCACGGGCTTCTGGGCCTTGGGTGGTGGTGCCTCCTTCTTGGGGGCAACCTTGATGTTGCTTAGATCAAGGTGGGCTAGCTTGTCGAACCTGGTGGATAATTGGGCTGGGGTCTCGGCGTTGATGGTGCCTAGGTACGCTAGGACATCACCCTTTAGCAGGCGGCCGCCAGGACCTGTTGGTGTAATCTGACTAGCGACGGATTTCTCGATGCCATTCTGCTTGAGAAGGGCAAGAACGGATGGCATTAGAGGATACTTCTGCTCGTGCACCTTGCCGCTCGTTGCTCTTGGGGCCAAGGCCGCCTTCTGTTCTCCGGCTTGCTCGGCGGGCTTGGATTCTGCTTGAGCGGTAGGCTGTTGGGGAGCGCTGGACTGGCCTTCGGCGGGGATTTGGAGCGTAGCAATGTCGTCGCCGGGTTCGGCCATGACGGCGATCCTCGTGCCGACCTGCACCGCCTTGGTGCCGTCGCCCTGGATAATCTTCATCAGGATACCATCATCCTGGGCCTCGACGTCCATCGTCGCTTTGTCGGTCTCGATCTCGAGGAGTACATCGCCTGCGCTGTAGGAATCACCCTCCTTTACTTTCCAAGTCGCAATGTTGCCCTCCGTCATCGTTGGGGAGAGGGCGGGCATGGTGAAGTTCTGGGCAGCTAGACATCTCGACGAGGTTTGGTATCCTATATGTATGACAAGGAAATCCACACGTTAGACCCAATTCAAGCTCCGGTGTTCTTTGATCATGATATTTCAGAGGGGTGGGTTTTATTTTTATTCCTCCCTTCCTTGTTGGGTTGGGGAGGATAGCTCCGATACGGAGCATTGGGAACTAACCTCGAAACGTCGCCTCACCGACGACCCTAGATCTAGCCACCCTAGCCGAAAGACGGCACGCTGACGCGAGTGAGGCCATTGCGGACGAAGATATTTGTGTCAAGCTTCCAATTGATCCGGGGGAAAGAATGGGCTTGTTTCCTGTCTCGCGAAGAAGGGGGGCAGGTGTGAAGACAAGCTTGCGGAGCTCGACGAAAATGTCGCTTGAAAGTTGTTGAGGAAGCAGAACCAGAAAAGCGCCGGAAATAGGATCCACCAATCTGGTCTGTGCATCGAAGCATGGAATTTAGCCAGGGTTCGATGTACCCAAGTATTTGGGTCTTATTAATAATTTTTTTTAACCCGCGACAGCTTCACATCGTGTCACGCCAGTTTTTTTCTGGTGAGGAAGCGCATCTATCGAGCTTGGGGAGAGACACTCGCGAAGGGCCAAAAATTGTGCCATATTAGGCCCCAATTAAAGAAATTGCCCTGACACACCAGCGTATCTGACCCAATTCCGCCATGTCTGCCTTCACTAAAGGTCCCGCGACGAACATCTTCGTCTGCGTTGCCCGAGCTCAACTGCCCCGGCAAACCACAAGACAATTCCCGACGTTACGAACTTTTCAGTCCTCCGCCTTCCGGCGAGCAGCGGCGCCGCAGCGCCCGTTACGACCCGTAAAGACACCGGTACCCGCCCGACCGGCCCCCAGCGCGGCCAAAGCTCCCCTCAAGAACTCCAACCCTTCAACCTATGCATTCGTCAAGCGATTGGCGCAGAAGAATACGCCGACCATTCTTTACGAGGCGCCGTCTCACGCATGGATGAAGCTCGGGTCTTGGATGACGGCCATATTCTGCTTCACCTATGCGGGGTACAACATCACGATATACACGAGTCCGCCTGAGGGCCTATCATGGTGGGTCGGCAAGTCGTACTCGATCATTGCCATCGCCATGGCGTGTATGGGTACCTACTGGCTTCTGAAGTCTAAGAACATCATCAAGACTATCAGAGCCCTACCCACGACAGCACAGCAGATCGCCGCCGCGACGGGGCCTCGGTCATCCGTCCCACCGCTAAACCTCGAAATCACGGTCAAGCGCTTGCTCCCTCTCATGAGGCCCAAGACCCTCGTGGTGCCCTATACGGAGACCTCCATGGTTGCGCGTGTTGTGGCGCCCGCCGAGCATCTGACCCCCGTCGAGAGGATCGAGAAGAGACGCGCCGAGGAGCTCGAGGCTGAGCAGAAGAGGAAGTACGAGCTTGCTCATATCTGGTCTGCGCCGTTTAGGCATTTGGGTCGGGGTGTGAGGACCGCGTGGAGGGGGCTTAAGCAGTCGCTGACTGGAAGCGGCTTTGCGACGCTCAAGATCCAGGGGGACGAGTATAAGTTGGACATCTCGAATGCGTGGATGCTCGACGATGGTAAGGCTCTGGAACGTCTTATAAGGGTTGTGGGCGTTGATCTTGCGAAGGAGTCGAAGTGGGCCAGGCTATACCGATAGGTTTTCTAGGGGATGGTATATATGAGCACTAGTATCTACTGTAAGCAGGAGATGGGAATATGTATATTAAGCAACTCCAAAAATGTACATTACACCAATAGAATTGAAAGTTTTGGATGGCATTCACTCGTTTCCTACATCCAAGTGGCTTGGGGCCCCCGGGCACGATCCCCGGTAGCTCTCTAGCATACTACGGAAGAACTGCCAGCATTAATGTCTGGCCTACTGTCAAAGGAGGCTACACTTGCATACTCCGTACTCATCGGTCTTCGGCCTTCCGGAACCCGAACGCGCCAAGCGCCAGCGCGGGAGCTCGAAAAGCTGGTCTCTCCAAGTTTAAAAGGTTTGGAGTTCCAGGCCCGGCCGTCATCTTCGAAGCGTCTTGGGGGCATGACAAGTCTTACCAGTAGACTACACATAATAGCGCCGGTATTTGTCAGTGATAGCCGTAAAGGTCATCTTCAAGATCGGGAAACTCTCTAGATATAAACTATAAAGTCCGCTCTCAAACAACAACGTTAAGTCAGATCTGTCCAAACCACGGCTCACGGCCTATTCGCCAAAGGCCCGTCGAAATCAACTACCCGAAGACACCAGCTCTTTTCCAGAAAAGAGGCCATTCTACAGTTGGCTCACGCAACTTAACATCCACCTTCGCACCTTCCTTTCATTCTTCATCCGTTCTCTCCTCCCGGCGCCTCGTGCATTCCCGCCGAACGACTCCCAATCGCCATATAAGTCTGAGATAATAAAGCCCCGAGGCTTTCACCAGAAGACCGACTAGTGAATCCGTCTTCCCTGTTGCTTGGAGAATTTGAGTTCGGACCCTACCTCACCCAAGCATAAACACGATGTAGACAGCGGCTACGGTTCGACGCCGAGGGATCGAGTAAATGAGAGCAAACACAGTCGTCCAGCCGGAGGCGTGACCCTCAAGTAGGAGAAGGGTCGGCCTGGAGCTAAGTCGTGAGAAGGGGAAGAGATAGATATCAAGTAGTAGGAGAAAACTGGTCCTTTCTCTTTCCCGGCCCTTGAGATTATCTCGACTTTCAGCGGGGATATAAGTGGAGTTGTAGTCCTACATAGCGGGTTCATAGTAGTCTTTATAGTAAGATATATAAGAACTGTAATAGGCGAAGAGAGATATTGCCTGACTCTACTTTGCGTCTCCAGCGTGATTCCAAGGCACGACGTAGAATCATGGTGGTGCGGCCCTTAGATTTAAGTGCCGCCCATAGATGTAATAGATTCTAATATCACTGCTGATGTTTATATTGATCTTGACTCGTCTATGCGTACTCCCTCTCACACCCACTGTGTAGCATCAACTTCGATGACGGATATCAAATCCTCGATGCCCTAATAAAATGGCCCGGTTCTGCATGGAATCTAATCTCAAATCAAGGCCCCGTAAGACCACTTTGGCTTGGGCATAAATTGTTCGGGTCGATTACACGACTTACCGGGTTCAGGATAACACGGAAGAAACCCAGCCAAGACACTTATCGGACCGGCATTGCGTTTCCTATAACACAATTTATCCGGGCTTGTTCTCCGGGGCGTTTTATTTGCAGGCAAAGCTGCACTTTCCTTGCTCGTCGACACCGGTCTCGTTTGGTTTCGCAGCCGGGGTGGTTTAAGATGCAACCAGGTTGAAAGTGCAGCTCAGACACCAATGACACTTCTGTGGGTAGACATGCATACACTCCTGAGATAAAAGAAATCCGTCATGGGCCAATGCAATCACTTATTTTCAACTATTAGACAATTGGAAGCAATGCGGTGTGGAATTTCAGGCGAACGCGGGAGCCCTGTTTGAGATGCATTCTGTGGCACTTCAAAGCAAAGCTGTATTCGTTGCAGATGGGATGAATCAATCATCTTCGTCCGAGAGCCATGCTTCACAAATCGACAGGTCTGAATACTGCTCTTCGTCATCTCTACTTCGTAGGCGCAACGTGAACTCGAGCCATTTCCAATCCCGAAAGTTTTCCAGCCAAGCCCATAATCCGAATCGGATCGGAGATTCGACCACAGGCTTCACACCCACCCGGCACATCGCGCGGTCACACACCACACGCACACCGTCACATATCAATAGTACTTGTCAGCGAGGGGTGTTCACAAACTTGAACCGTAGCCCGCTTACGTTCCACGAGGATGATCATTTGCCTCGCCACAAATCAAGATGTTCAGGTGCCCTCCGTCGCCCCCTTTCACCCTCTTTCTTGTTTCTTACCCTCCCAAACCGGCTGGTCGGAGAGCCTACGTATATGGCGTCGTAAGAAGGAAAAAATAAAAAAAAGCCTCCTCAGCTCAGCAGAGCCTCCGGCATCCACAATGGCGTTGGGCGGGTGATATCGTGGGCCTATTTTCATCCATCGTTCTGAGTAATCGCGCTAGAGCTGCACTTTGTGTCTTATATCAGCAGACGGGCGGGTGATAACATGAAAGGGCGAGGGAGTTGCTATTGACGTTCCGATTATCTTGGTCTTGTCATGTTCAGTCGTCGTCTCGCATTTTTTTTTTTTTTTTTTTTTTTTTTTTTTGGCTCGTTGCCTCTTCCTTGTTAGCGTCCTCGAGACCAGGCCACGCGGGAATAAATTACATCGACCACTTTTTCGTGCCGGGCGCCACGTCTTTCGAGGAACGAGGCGTAAAATTCTCGAAGGATTCAATATGGGACGAACGAAAAGTAGTCGGATTGGAGGTTGGAATTTTGGCCCATATCGAGCGGAATTCGAATATGGGCTTGTTGATTTCTGCGCGACACCTGACCAGCTGCACCCACTCCGATATGTGATATTGTGTGGGGATTTGCTCAAATGGGGGCGTGAGGCGAACATTAAACTCGACTGTTCCCAGCATGGAAGCAGGACGGTCATTGGGAAAGGAAAAAAAAGAAAAAGGGAAGAGTAACATTGGCTAAAATAAGGTGCGAAACTCGAGCTGCAATATGAAGTAATTGTGGGCAAATGCGAAAAGGTTTGAGGGGACCCGGACATGAATCTGGCCCAGTCAGAGGAGGCCTGTAGTAATTTCGGCGGGTCCCCTTTGCAACAATTGAAATAACTGGTAAATGTTCAATGACGATGTCGGAATGCCGCCGCGCACTTTGCTATTTCAGTCGCAGTTTGAGATGCAGGAAGGAAAGAGGCATGTTTGATCGTTACACGACTTGCACACACACAGAATACATGTGCAAGCATACTCCTTGCCTATCAGAGGAGAGTCTCCCATGCAAAGGTTAATAAATGAGCCGGATGCTTGCCTCCATCAAGCCCCAACGAGCGCACCCACACAGACACACAGACACACATACACACACAATTATTTTCGTTTAAATCATTCAAAAATATTTTTCGGACCCTGTCATGTTTGCGATGGATAAGGTTAAAAAAAGAAAGGAAAAAGAAAAAAAAAATCAAAGCCGTGCTGGGGTAACTGGGGGCTTTAGCGGTGAGATCGGCTTAGAAAAATTCCCATCGGAGTCGTACCATGGGAGATCACCAGGTCCATGATGACTTCGAAGAGCCTCCACATTCCCCGCCTCCTCTTATCTCTTCTTGGCAAGGCAAGGAGGGAAAGAAAAAAAAATAGTACTCAGAAGTCTTAGAACAGCCCATGTCGCTGCACACATCTACCCCATCTACTTACTAGCCGTCTGAAATGGAGGGGCTTCATGGGGGTGCACTAAAGCTGGAGCTCACACATGCAAGCTGTTGGAAAGCACATCAGAGTCCAGGGAACTGCACATTGAACATCGTAAACTTGCGCACTTGCGGACATCGTGGGAGAGAATAGCACGAAAGTAATGTGGTGCCCACAAAGGGAGGACTGTGAAGCTGCATCCGAAAAAGGCCAAGCGCGCATCCCCCCTCTGCCCACCCCCAATCGATCTAAGCAGCGAAAACGGAGGCGGGATGCGCATCGATTAAATACATGGGCAAATGTCTCCCAAGTACCTTGTTCGCACTAGCTTTAATTGCAGGGAGTGAGAAACTTGCCAGAGTGGGCAGGGCCCTGGAGAGTTTGGATCTGGGATTTTGGCTAAGAGGCAGGGACATGCACAGAGATGGAGCTCGATATCTAAATATGACCTCAAGTCTACTGAGCAGGGCGGATAGCTTCGCAGTCGAAAGACGAGTCGTACGGCCCATCGTATGAAGCTGGATTCGGATCTAGCATCGGAGCAAGAAAAGCTATGCGGTCGAGTGGGGTGGGGGTTTCTGTGAATTAGTGCAGTCACGGTAGTGTCGAAGTGTCGATGCTGCGGATTTTGCCCGGTATCCGTTTCACGTTTCGTCTATTCCCCCCCGCCATCCTCGGCCTTGGCAGCCATTTTATACTACCATCGACAGAGTACCCATGCACGAAGTACTGTACTTGACAAGCAACGCGGGCAAGGGCCCTCTTCTGAGGGAACGTGCTACGAAGTGGAGGGTGACGGTGTCGGTTATCGTCTTGAACTGCAGCGGGACCCCAAATCTTGGAGAGAGTTGGGGGAAGGAAAATATTAAATTCAGAGAGAAAAGCCGCGAGCTATTATCAGATAAAACTCTCCGTGGCTTCTTCTCCGATACGGCATTGGTTAGCCTAGCCAAAAGACTTCGTCGAGGAGCGCTGGCGGTGGAGACTAGAGCACGGAAACTGGCCAACCCTGAGGCTCAATTCACCACGAGATTGCGTCTGTGATGATAGGGATCTCCCTTGTCGTTCCCTTGTCGAGGGGTGTGTGGTAACCGTGGTTTGTGCGTAGAGACCCTGGAAGAAAGGCTCAAAAGAACCCCCAAGAGAGAACTGCCCCTCACTTTGAACTTTCTGCGCTTTCCGAATGAGCTGATTAGCCGAACATAGCGACATCTCAAAAGGTAGTCGAAGTCAGTTGGAGGTATCGAGATGTGCCAGGGTACCCCGACCGTACAGTGTCTGCCACTGTCGCCTCCTAATTGGTCACAAACACATTGAATTTACGAAGTCTTGGAGCTCGGCGTCAGTGCCATTTGTACCCAGGTAGTGACGACGACAACTTACTCTGGATTGGTCCCATCGTGAACTCAGTGCTCCGTATACCGACGCAGCCGTCCCTTCGCTGTCGATATTCACCGTCTGTCCGCCGAATCCTCTGAGTTAAATTATTCTTCTTTAAATTCTAAGCTAACAATGGATGTTCCTTGGATGTATGCACTTTGAAATTGTGGGGTCTCTTACCTATTTACCAACTTCCTAAAAGGGACGATCGATGTCACCGAAGTGGACCTCGAAGCTCAATGGAGAAACTAGTTACGCAGGTGCAGTTTATCTAGGCTATGTCGCGATTATGGAAAGGAAACTGCAACGGTCTCAAAACAGAGGCTTTTGAGAACGAGACGACACGATAGCCTGATGATCGGAGAGCCTCATCATCATGTTTCTTAAGGAGAAAGTAAGGAAAGGGGGAAAGAAGAAGAGAAAGTCGAAAAAAAAGGAAAAGGAAAAGAAAAAGAAAAAGAAAAGATCGTGTAAGCGCATCTCAGTCTTAACTTAACAGGCTCCGGCGTCGCATCCCCTTCTCGCTTTTTTTCTCCTCCACACTAGCAAGCCATTTTTCCTTTATGGACGGCTCACCGTCATCAAAGCTGTACAGCCTGCAGAAGTGGTCCCTCATGTGAACCCAAACAGGATCCCTAACCGATCGACACTCACCGAGCAGCCCATAGGTCGTGACAGAAAAATTCCACCCCGTGATGAAATGCTTGGTGATCTTGATCTCATATTCCGTTGGGCACTTGCGACATCTTCCGCTCTCGACATATTCTAGCATCTCACCCTTCTGTCCACACGGAATGTATATGTTCCCCTCCGTCCCCGTGGTGTAGAACTTAGATCTGACGTGGAGATGGCTGCAGACTCCCAATCCAGTCGAAGGGAGATATCTCTTCATAAATTCCTTTTCAGACCCAAACAAGACCTTCCACCCTCTACTTTTCCGGCAAAAATATAACCTGTCATCGATGATACGCCCTCTCGTCCACGATTTAACGGTAAAGCCATCCCAGGCCAACACGTCGGACTGACTCAATCGGCTCAGCGGAAGACCGTAAGACGGCCCGTAAAAATGTCGGTTCATGACGAGTCTCGCATGGCCGTACGACAGCAAGAGGGGATTTCCCCGTACGTCAATGCCGAACGAAGAACTGCAGCGGAATCGGTACGGAGAGTGCGTTTGGAACGAGAAGGGCCAGGGCCCGCTGGCCCAGCTTTTCGTCCAGGGGTGCAGCTTGATGCAGTGGTCGCAGTAATAGACATTTGGTGTATCCTTCTCCAGCCCAAGCAGGAAGCCCTCCTTTTCCTCTTGGCTCAACTGCAGCTCATTTGGGAAAAACAGGTCAAAGAACGGCTTGCAAGCGAGGCATAGGCCGAGGAGTTCCGCTGGCCTGAGATGCTCAACGATCAGGTAGACAATCTCTAGGGGCAATGGGAAGTTCTGTAGCGGCCTGGTACTTAACAATGGTCGTCGGCATATGTCCTATGCAGACTTACACAAACCGTAAATCGATGTCTTTGTCGATGCGTGGCTCTTGCTTTGCGGTTGGTCAGACATGGTGATATTGAGGAGAGAGGGAGTTGAGGTGGATTAATCGGCATTCTATTTCATCTTTTGCAGTTACTGGGAATGGAGTCGGTTCTTATCAATGTGAGCCATTGTCAACATTAGGCAGCAGCGGCGCCATCCGTGCACCCATAGTTCGATGGAATTCAACTCGAAAATCGAAAATCGAAAAATCGAAAATCTGGTGTCGGCTGTAAATGGGGCGCAATGCCTCGCAGTTTCGAGAAAGTAACGCTGAGCATTGGCCAGGTCCATTAAATTGTGGCCATGACCTCGGACAGTGACCTCTCCCACTACCTTCAAATCTTCAACCGCTTTCCCCTAACTGCTTTCAGGCTCCCCCAAAATTGACATCTCCGAACATGACCGTCATAACACTCATTCCCGTCCATCGAAGGTAATGCTGAATGCCCTCACTGGTGTCGGACGTGAGCTCGCGAATTGAAAAAGGAGGACGGGGGCGCTATACCGTTTGTAGTGATATGACAACTCGCTAAGTACCACAATGCTGGCTCGTCTTATCTTCATCCCCAGAGATCCCTGACATTCAGTTGAAGTGTGAGGCAATCGTAGGACAAGGAGCCCGAGCAGTCGATGGCTTCTCGATAAGCTGTAAGTAGACTGATGACGTCCTGGAATACGCGTGTTTGTTCCCTGCCAACCCCTTGGCTTGTTGATGACATCATCAACAACTCTTCGGGAGCTTGAACTAGAGTTTTCATTCCGATGAGGAGGATATTTTGGGTGGCAAAAGCAACGACAAATCTTCGAAATCCCGGAGCGCCTCAGCGTGGAATTCTTGGCTAGTCAGAAGCTCGTCACTTACCCGGTGGATAATGCTCGAGACTCCGTTGACAGGTCCGGTCGCAGGCCGCCTAGAGGAACTCAACAGCTATCAAGCCCACACTCACGAGGCCAACCATCAGCAAGGCGTTAACTGACATCACAGTCGCCGCTTACCATGATGGGAAACATGATGTGGTGAAAGAAAGGAGGGCCAAGAAGTGTATGTTGGCGTTTTGTAACTTGAGAAATCGATGATGGAAAAAAGAAGAGAATCTCAAAGATGACGGAGAGGGAGGGGAGAAACATTGCTTATACTCTTAACTTTACTTGCTATTGCAGCTTCCCCTGCTTGATGATGCTCTTTCATCCGGGAACGGAAGGGAAGGGGACGGCGGCGTGGGACGGGAGGGCGTCAGGTGCCGGAGATGATGACCATGGAGAAGGAGCCACCCATTATTGCGGGGCTCTTGCCGGTGGGGCAGTTACGCCCGGACAGTGGCACCCCGGATTCCTTCCGGACTTGCTTATGCATCAACCCATTGATGGCCAGGGCTCTAGACATCTTCCCTGAAGGTCACTGCGATTTCAGAAGTGAGAGATTGATGATGCAGGCAAGGAAAGAAGGCTTCGCGGGAGCAGACCCATGGCGATCGATACCCGGGAAGTAACTAAACAGAGATAAGAAGGGGAAAGCGACTCCAAAACTGAACCCTCCACTATCAACGATATTTCCATTTACAGGCATTGCCCGACGCCATCGAGCTCCTCAGCACACCGGCTGTCTACTTCGTAACTTCGCCGGCCATAAGCAGGATCGCTTTCAGCTGGATACAATATTGTATCCATACACCCCCCCTTCACCGGGTATTTTGGCATCCCTTTTCGCCCTCTTAAAATATATCAAAATTAATGCGAATGCAGATTGTTCCAGTCAACTGTTCCAGTCAACACTTGGTGAAACAAGCCTTGCAAAGTTGAGCGCCACCTTGGTCTGACATTCGGGGTTCCTTCTAGACCTCTGACTGGCAGGAGCGGGAGATTGGCCCGAGGTCTTGGTACTTGATGTGAGTAACCCCGCGGGCTTCCCGTGGTCCATCAGTTTGTGAAAGGAAATTGGCGGTGTGGCGGGCTGGATTTTGATGTCTTTGCTCATCATCCCCTAATTGGTCTCGCGCAACGCGCGCCACCAAGCAGCCCTGAAAAAAAGTAGGTGAAGATCTGTATGAAGTACTTATTCGTCCCAGATATGCGCATAGAGGCCGCCCGAAGGGAGGAGTCTCTTGTCTAACTAAAATGATTTGATGTATATCTAACCAGTGAAGGAAGACGTCAAGATTGAACGGGGAGGGGTCGCATCGAATTTTGCTAGGCCGCAAAGGGTAAGCCAAGGGGTTCATCTTGGCAGTTGAGGAGTAGTTTTGAAGTTCCATTCCTTTATAGTGACGATGGCATTATGAAAATTATTGTAGATTACCAGGTAAGTGTGTGGGCGAAGTACGTACGAGTTGAATGATAGCGTGCAGATATTATAGTAATTCGTGACAAGTGTTAAATTCGGCGGTGCGTGGGTGGAGGAGGGGTAGCGGTTCGGGCGGAAATCCCTTCGATATGCATGAAGACTATGGAGACATGGGACTGGTGATGGCTTCGTACAAGGATGGCGGTCTGCCCGGAATGTTCTTCGACAAGGGCTCGCAGGCCAGTAGCTCTCCCAAAATTTTGACGGCGAACGATGAATATGATTGATCAATAAGCGTTGCGAGTAGCACCCCTTCGTCCGTCAAATACTGTGTTCTCGAGTTCTCGGGAATGGCGACGAAGCCCAAAGGAACCTCGAAGAAAGACGACTTGAATATCACACTGCATTCGGTCCAATCCCGTCGAATCCGTGAACTACTGCTCGGACTTCGGAGCAAGCATCCAAACGAGATCGGAGCTTAGCCTTTCCCAATCGACTCGGAGCAGCTCTTTGTCGAGTACTTCGTACTACAATCTCGAGCCTATTACAATATAAAATCGACAAGAAATGCACCCACACTCATTCTCTCGTAGAAAATAGCATCAATCTCCTATGATTCGCCATGTCTTTCTTGCCAAGACACCCTCTTCCCTCGCCGCTGTTTCCTCACCCCTCCCGCATGACTGACCCACACCAAAGGCGCCGATTTCCTTGGAACACCTTGCTTCTCTCGGGGCCATCTGACCATTCAAAGCCATCACGGTTCGTGGGAGCCGCGCAGGAAAGACAAGCCCTTATTCGAAGCTACACGTGAAGTAGTCGAGGAAAGGGTTCTTTGTTCATACGATGTTCGGTCTCAAAAGCAGTTCTCAGCTCTCATCGAGGTATTACCCCATGCCAAGCATCCAAGTCTTTGCTTTTGCCCCTCACTCCTCGGAAAAGTCACGGGTAGCTATCTCAAACAGGGTATTGATCTGTCATTTGATCTGTCCTACCGAGGCTGAACAGGTGTTGTCTTGTTTCGATTCTCGTTTCTAAATATTCTGCAATAGAAAGGGAAGTGAAGGGAGGGGGGGCATGACCGGTCGTGGCCGTGGAGGCTGTAACTGTCTCCTGGAGCGTCGGGTTCGAGTTCCTTTGGCCTGCTCTTGCGGTGCCCGGTTTACAAGTTTTGGGTGTCGTCACCAGGCGATGCCCCCGGCAGTGAGATCTGTGGATGCCATCCATCAAAGATCTCTAAGTACTTCGTATGTTGCTAGGAGAAGCTCAGCGAAGTACGGCTGAAGTGTTGCAGGGTTGAGATGGACTTGACTTGATTTGATGTGCTTCGCAACGACGAAGTACTTTGGAGTTTATAGAGGAATCCTAGACCTATTACATCATGTCCCCGGCGTTGGCATGTGGACTACTGTCGCACTGCTGGAAGCCGACATGAGTGACACCATTCCAGGCCTAGACATCGCCAGATCTAGATACCATACAAAATGTGTGAATCAGACGCAGACCGCCCAAACTCCCAAATGCTGCAAGTTCTTCCCATGCAGAGCCTGCATTATCCTCCATTATTGGCCATACCTGAGATCCCTTTTCACGGTGGTTGAAGGACGCCCCCTCCGATGTGCATCTCGCATACAGCCATACAAGCCTGCCCCCAATAAGACGTCCTACACTCGGGGCATATAACGATTATCCCGGACCAGTTGAAAGTAGGTCGTCAGGAAGCGAAGGCGGCAACAGGACGATTCCCTTCTCCCGCCTTTTGGGGGTATTATCCGGAGGTCAACATAAAGTAGAGCATTCTAGTTCTCGGCTTATCATGTCCCTCTTTTTATTTAATTTTTATTTTTCGTCTCTCTATTTGGGTTGTTGTCATCAGGGTAACGACACACTTGCCACTGGAGGCTCGTTGTGTTCATTTTCATTTTTTTTTCCCCCTCTCAAAAGGAGAAATGCATCCTCTTGATCTGAAAGGTTCGCAATCCAAGGATATCAAACTAGAGACGAGGCGACATCTTGTGGCGGGGCCGGTTACAAGTCGATCTTTTGTGATGCGGCTGTCCCATGAGCAAGCACCGACTTGGCGACTTGCTGATTGACCTCGTGGGGTTGACGAAAAGGGAGGCCAAGCTATTTTTCTTGCTTCCTCTTTTCACGATAGGCACAATCAAGACGTCAATCAGGGTTCTGCTCCGTACAGTGTGTTAAATATTACAAGACTGTACTCATGTCCGTACAGTGTTCTTTGGCGATACTAGATACCTCCGCTGTAGGCTCCGTACTGGGACGCCGCACAGCGCGCTACGGTATGCCGTACAGTAGCACATTTTGTAGAGTACTAATGTACGAAGTACGAAGTATGTCGGCGAGTACGCACATTGATCAATTGGTGCTAGTATGTCGTCTTTGTCTCGACTGGTAAGACTGGGCACTGGGCAGGCAGGGTACTTGTAGTGGTTGCTCGAACAATTGAGTACGTACACTATCTAAACACCCCACACCCCTCCCCTGCCGGCAAGGGGAGGAGCCCCCATTGTTATTATTAAATCAAATCGCCGCCCCGTTCTCTCTTTCCCAAACCGCAAGAGGAATATCTTCCTCTTCTCGTCATCCTCATCTACGCCTCGAATTGAACATTTTGAAGGAGGGTTGTTTGGAAGCAATTGTCGCTTTCCTTTTGCATCGACAGCGACATTCCTCCTGGGTCTCTTGTTTCCTCTTGTCTTTTCTATTTTCATCTTGGGGAGTTCATTCTGTTGTCTTTCCTCTCCCTCCCCGGTCGGCCGCGTTTGTCCTTGTCCTCCATTTGTTGTTTTTCTTCGGCAACCAGCCTCACATCCGGCCGTGAAGTCGAGGTAAGTTCCACGATACCCCATCTCGCTCATTTGCCTTCGTGTCGGCTCTCGTCGCTACCTCGCCTGCCTTGTTGAACGAATCTCCGCCGTGTTTATTGCGTCCTTCTGTCTGCTTTGCCTCCTACATGCCATGTCTTGTCAGGATTTTTCTTCCCCTTCCTGTGCCTCTTGCTCCACCCTTTTGCTCCATCGGAGAGGCTATGAAAAAAAGAAAAAAAAGTAAAGATTCGAGAATGTGGAGATTATATCCCTGTTGCCTGGTTGGATGACTTGAAAAAAAAAAGAAAGCCAAACAAGGCGACACGGCGTATGACCGCAGCCCCGGCTTGTATTTTTTTTTTTCCAACTCTGTTCCCATCCGCCCTATCGCATACTTCTGTTCTATCGCCTTCGGATCATGTCAACGACTGGTGCATCTCACGCAACCTGTTCTCATACCCGCTGCTTCTACGAGTCATAAAGCCCTCAAGCCACGAAAGACTGGCGCCAGAAGCCATATTTCCGACACGCTTGCCCCTTCCTGCTGCTTTCCAGACCCTTTTCATGTTAGCCCTCCCCCTCTCCTTGTAGCACGTCGAGGTTGTGCGACGAGCCTCGTTCAAACACTGTCATCCAGTCGTTTTCCAAAGAAGGATCTCTAGCATCCTTCGGGCGTTAGATGATCTTGTGTCTGCCGACTGTTCGTGGAGCCCGCAGGAACTGGCCCATGGTGGGCCGTTCTGCAATGAGCACACTCGCCTGGTTGTGTTGGCACTAACCCTTCGTGCCTCGCCTTTGTCTCTGGCCTCAACTTTGCTTAACTTCAACAAGTATTCTCTTCCAATGCTGACGTGGTTGCGTTCCACAGGGTTGTTCCTTGATCGTTTTTATCATCCGATACCCGCCGCGACCGTTGAACCTCCCGAATCCCGCCCGGCACAAGAGCTCGCCTCCGGTGCTTTATTATACGGCCTGATCCCCCCTCGAACGGCTCATTTCCGACTCCCGTCCGACCGACATATACCCCATATCCCATTTATAGAGTTCACGCCCCCGATGAGCCAATCCCTTTAAACCAAGCCATGAATTCCGAAGACGGGGAGTTGTTTATCAAGGTACGCTTTTCATTCATTCTATTTCTGGTTTCGAAGCTCTTTCCGCAGTTCTTGCTAATCCCACTTCTTCTCGATAGCACCTTGCCAACTTCGTGCGAACGCACGAAAAGGCTCTGGCGAATGCCTTGCAGTTTCGACGACAACCGGCCCGCCATGGACCATCCCATAGCGTCGGCTCAGTCTCCATTCCCTCCTCACCCACCGTACCCGAGCGGCCTTCCACATCTTCCTCCACATCTAGCGCCCTCGCCGCTGCTTTGTCCTTCGGCGCTTTCAACCTGACTTCTCAGACTATAAAGTCGACCAAGCTCTCCCTCACCCCACACCACCTTTTCTACCTACTCTCCCGATTTGAGGAACTTGGTATCGATGTCGGCTCGATGAAGATTCGCCTGGAAAACCTGCATGATACGAGGGCTTCTGCCAACTACGTCTCTTTCTTAAGCAGCTCACAGAGACTTAAGAGGCGCGGCTCAGATGTTGGCTCCATACGCTCCGTGTCTAGTGTCAGGAGCGTAATGTCCGGCATGTCTGCCTTGTGGTCGAGCTTGGGCATTGGGGCTAGCATATCCGCCGCCCGGCAGGAGAGGCAGAAGGCGGCGCTACAAGTGGATATGAAATACCTCTACTCAGCCTTTACCAAGATTCCTTGCCTTCGACTTGCCCCCGACTGGCGTGCGCCGCTAATACGAGGCTACGAGGAATTCCCCTTCGATTCGGCTGTGCCGCTTTACGCTTTCAAGAATCTCCAGGCCCTGGAGATCAGCGATGTCGACTTCCGGCAGTTCTTCGGCTGGGACCGGCTCGCCGACCAGCTCAGGTCACTGACTGTAAAGCGGGCTAGTTTGGAGGACCCGGCCGATATTCTCATCGACATCGTCTTGGATGATATGGATAAAAGACGTCGCCGTACCTCCAAGGCTCAGACCTCACCGACCAATCCTTGTCCCGGCCATTCAAGCCCGCGGCGGATACCCACTCAACAAGATGTACAAAAGACGAGCTCCGCTCCAGCTTCGCCTGAGCCGAGAAAGTCTGTTGGAAACGTCCGAGTCAACCCGATGAGTGCTAGCGAGAGCGCCATCGATGAAGCCCACTCGATGAACGCAAGTCAACTTCCCCCGAAAGAGCAGGGAGATACTGATGAGGAGGCAAAGTCACCCTCGTCACCGTCTCCGAGGCCGCGTAGTTTCTCACCTGTGCGACGCCCCAGCTCACGAAACGCCTCATCGCATGTACGAGGCTCCCACAAAGTGAAGCGGTCGGGTTCCACGAGTTCCCATTCGAGCCTTGGCGACTCGTGGCACCATCACATGCGAGGAAGCTCGTCTAACCTCTTGGCTATGGGAATCCTACCTGCATCCAAGTGGCGTTTCTTGCGACACCTGAGTCTGGCCGACAATTCGTTGACTTCGATCCCGGCTACCAGCTTGGGGCCCCTCTCCAATACTCTCCACTCACTCGACCTATCATCCAACCTATTCACTCAGATTCCGGATAGCCTCGCCACCCTCACGGCGTTGCGCTCTCTCAACCTTTCCTACTGCATGATCGACTCGTTGCACTCTCTCACCCGCAACCCTCTGCCTGCTATTACCGCGCTCAACCTGCGGGGAAATCGGCTGCAATCCATTGCAGGCATTGAGAAGCTGTACCCCTTGGAGAGGTTAGACTTGAGGGAGAACCGTCTCACCGACCCCACAGAGATTGCTCGTCTGACTGGCATTCCGGATATTCGCGAAATCTGGGTGGAAGGAAACCCCTTCACACGCACCCACAAGAATTACCGCGTGACGATCTTCAATCTGTTCCGCCAGACGCCAGGATATACTGAGGATATCATCATTGACGGAACAGGGCCGAGTTACTCTGAGAAGCGCCTGTTGGTTGACCGCGTGCCGCTCCCTGCAGCGGTCCCCGTCGTCAAGCCGGCGCCTCCGGAGATCCCGGCCGTCGATGTGAGCAAACCTGCAATCATTTACGATGCCCCTCGGGAGCCTCATGTATTGAGGAAAGAGCGCCCGAAATCTAAAATCGTCTCTAGTGAGGTCAGTGTCGGCTCGTCTCGGAGACGCAAGGCTCCCAAGAGACGAATTGTCGACCTGGCCGTTTCGGAGTCCACTCCTTCGTCCGTTATCGCACATCCCCAGCAGACTGTACAATGCGTGGCCATTAAGAAGGCTCCCGTTGAAAGTGCTGCAGCGGGTGGCACTCCTACTGAGTCCAGGGCACCGGAGGTAGATAACTCCCCCATCGGGGCGACGCCGCTACTCTCTGCGCCTACACTCAAGCCTCAGGAAGCGAACGGCAACACTACTGCACCCCGTGAAGTGCAGCGGATCAACACCGATGTTGATTCTCAACCCCCACCGACGTATTCCGTCACTCCCAATGTTCAGACTAACTGGTCTGATCCGAGGGAATGGGATAGCGGCGAGATGTACCGCCGCAAAATCGAAGCTTTGCGTGACAAAGTTGGGAACGGCTATCTCAGTGTTCTAAGTGAAGAATCATGGGACAGCACGTTGGCCCCCGACTACTCGGCCAAGGCGTACAATCCCTCTCTGCACAGCACTACCGCCTCAGTGATGGATAGCCATCATCATCCGCATAACCTACATCATCATCATCATTCAATGGCCCCTCCCCCACCTCCAGCCATTCACAGCGGACGCAGTCTGGGCTAAACGAAACTACCACACTCACACCGTATCTCCCACTCGAGCCCCCAATTATGTTCGTCGGCTCGAGACTCATCTCTTCTGGCGCCTAGGACACATGATACCCTTGTGATACCCGTCCTTGGTGCGCCAAAGCATTTTTTTGTCGTTCTTGAGGCTGCGGCCCTTTGGCCTGCACATAAAGCCTCAAGTGGTTGATGCGTTTATCACACACAGCCACAACTCTTTATTTCAACCCTGTCTTTTATAGTCACCTCATTAACTTCATTGTGATTTTATTTTGGGATCAACGGAGCATAGCGCGTACCAGGCGTTTGGGACTTTTTGGAACTCAGCATATCATTTCTGCTCATGAGTCAAGAGCTTCTTTTCGATGCATTTGTTCTACTCCCCTCTCGGATCTCCGAATGAGATAGTGTTTGACACTATTCAGTTTTGTTTTGGTTCAAACCATGGTTTTTGGTTGAAGAAACTCTCTATGTGAGGGTGAAGGAAAGAAAGGGCAGTTGTGCATCATGGCATCGGCATCATGGGATTATTTCCTATAGAGAAGGATTCGGTTGCATCTTTTTCTCCTCTTTGGTAGACCTCTTTTTCACGTTGTTTTTTTTTTCTCTCTCTTCTTCTTCTAAGGGGGCTTGGAAGAGCCCTGCAATGGATGGGTGATTAACTTAGGCAAACCAAAAACTGTTCTATTTCGCCACTTTCCTCTCCCCCTTTTCTTTTTTCTCGGGGCTAACATCATGGTTTGCCTTTACGGTTCAACGACTCTCCATGGCCTTGCTGTGCTTTTGCCAGAGCGTGACTTTTCTTTTGGCGTTTATGAGGGGATCCTTCCAGGGGGAGGCCAGCATCCTGGAGGATGAATGGATACCTACTGCTTGGTTTTCGAGGGGTGACGGCTGATTTTGTCCCTTTTCCCGTTCCTTGTTTCCTGTCTTTGTTTGTTTTCCGTGGAAGAGCAAAAGTTTGTGTGTTTCTCCGGTTTCTGCCCCGTGTCAATTGTTCATTCCTGGTTTCTGTTTCACGTCAATGTTTTTCTGCAGGTTGTTTGGAGCTCCGTGATGCAAGCTAGTTCATGGCTTGCGTTCTCTAATATATCACTTGGTTTTGGGACAGTTTTTAAGATGTGTGACCTCGTGCTTAATCGTGACAGCGTCTACTCGCTTGCTATGTGTGACAGGAGAGCATGGACTAGTTCCTAGAAGACGAAGAGTAGGAGAGTCTCAAGATGGGTTGTGTAGTCTAGGCCTTTCTCACCTGCCGAAACCTCGGGGACATCTGATCGAAACCCACCCCACCCAAGTCACCAATGGGCTCATCGACAGATGGGATCAAAGTGTGGAAAAACTCAATCTGTCCGTGTAAGTCTATGACGCGCTGTAGTAGTAGGGTCTAAGAAGACATCAGGGCCATTATCAGAAGGCGAACGAGGGCCGATACTTGTCTGTTCATACACAATTTTTCGAGTGTTTCCCTTTTATTATCTTGGGAGATAAAAATTGCTGCATCTATCGACATGCTAGTCGAGCAGACTCGACCGAAGCAGGGCGCACAGATTATTCTATGCAAACCGTCCTTTCCGCCCTCAGGGTCTTCCACTTCCTATCCACACTCTCAACATCAAACATTCCCACGCGGCGATATACCACATCCTTGGAGCTCTCTTCTGGCATTAGAACCAATCCCACGTCGCCCCCGGTCTGCCTCACGCTTTTCCCGCTGCCCAGCTGAAGACAGACGACCGTGGTGGACGGTAAGTCTTCCGGGTCCGCATCGAAATATATGCGCAACGTTGGCGGGTTCTTAAAGGAATCCGCGAGTCGATAACACTTTGCCCTAAACGCGGACCCGCGAAAGTCTGCTTCGAACTGCTCTTCGGATACAGAAACCTCAATAGCCCATCCAGAAAACCACAGCTTCCCACCGGAGACCCGACCGAACGGATCCAAACCGGCTAGCTGGGTCTGCACGCCAAGAACCCGGGGCAGGGCTAGCAACATCAACTCCGCCGTGCCGCTTCGTCCGCCCATTTTCTTCTGCGGCTTGAGCATCTGCTGTCCATAATGCGTAATCGGACCATCGAAGGCTGCCCAGCTCCAAGAGGGGATACCTTCGTCTGGTTTTGGAGGCGGCCATTCGCCTTTCCGGACGCGCCGTCTTAGGACGGGGTCCGGATACCATGCTAGGCCCTGCATCAGGTCTCTTTTCCAGAGGCCGGCTACGTACGTGTCTGCCGGCCTCCTGTCGGCAACCTCGGCGGCGATACCGGAGATGGCGGGGAGTTTGTCCCGCTTTACCGTGAGTTGGCGTCGGGAGTATGCCTCCACGAGGGCGTACCATTTCTGGAGGGTAGCATCATTTATGCCGGCCGAGGGGGTGTCGTCGAGGATTCTCCACTCGGCTGCGGCCTCGGTGGGTTGGGCGCTGGGACTACAGTTTGAAGACTCAGAGACGGAGTAGTCCTGAGAGGTGTCCCTCGTCGAGTGGGTACGATCCCTTTTCAGATGGCTCTTGTCCTTCGGCTCCATGTCTGGTCTCACTTCTGAAGCAATGCACTCTCGGCATTCCCAGAGGACTTGGTCCTTCGTGTAATGCAATATTCGTGGGGAGAGTTCTCGTTCCTGAAGTGTCCAGCCTCTTGCGCTGAGGGGACCCTTGATAGCGTCGAGGAATGGCCCGTAGTCTTGGTAGACTTTTATACTAGAGGTGGCAGGGTTGTTTGGGAATCGACCAAACTCGGGAGACATGAGGTTTTTGGGCCCTGTTTCTGTGAAATTATTCTGGCAGAGAACGGTGGTGCCCCCAATCGTGCTATTGTCTCGGGGAATGAAGCAACCGCCGTCGCCGTTCGAGGAGTCCGATGCCTTCGCCATTGTTAATTCGCCAATTACATACTTCAAGAGGTACGAAAACAGACCGCTAGAGTGCAATACGCATTATCGTAGACCGAACCCATCTTTGCGCACTCGATCAGGAAATCCTCTTCAACATCCTGGATGATACAGAGTGAATCTATCCACACATATCGCAATCCGAGTCCCCGAGTGATCATAAAAGCATCCTGGAATGTCTTCGTCATCTCGTCCCATTTGATACTGTCTGTCCTTTGAATCAAATTTGCCTTGAGTGTTTTCGGAACCAGAGTCCCAGATGTCGTGCCCCAACAATGACTGAGAGCGACATAGTCGTGGACTCCTTCACTTAGATGGTCCTTTGTATCTATCAGATGCGGACTGATGCGTTCTTCGGGAGAGCCTACGCCGATGTCTATCAACCGTGTGGGTAGGCTGTCGGGATCTCGACGGTCATTGCATGCCTTGTGTTCCCGACGACATGTTTCTATCCAGGATCGGGCTAAGCTGAACACACCGGGTGATGATGGACTTCTATGGACCGAATGTTCTGCAAAGAACCAACAAGCAATAAGCTCACTCGGACATGATCAACTTTTCCATGTATATGCCATACACATATAAACGGTGGAACCATAGACATGGAATCATAGACCACTCACTAGGCAATCGACCCTGCCCCATGCCTTCATTGAACCAGTATAAGTTCCCCGTCCTCACAGTAAACCAGTCGGTCTGCTCAGTGATTCGGAGCAATCCCTCGCCGATAACCCTCAGCGCAACGTAAGTTTCATTCGGACGGTCAAGGGCGGGGATGCTCTCTACAATCTTGTCCGTCTCTAGAGCCCGCACGATCAGGCGACACATCACACACCCCGCCGCACCCGACTTTTCGACATTCTCAAGCCCGGAGTGGCGGATAGATCCGAGCCAGGCCGTTCCGCCGTGGTAGGAGTGACCGCATCCTCGTGTAGGGAGGAAGAGGTCCAGTGGAATCTTCGAGCATAACTGGCAGAGCATCTCGAAACCTATTGTCTGGTTTGTGTTATTTACCCTTACCTTGCGACATGTCAATGGGAGGTAAGAGAGAGAAGACTACATGTGCCTCGGCGCAGTGGGTTTAAATATGAGCGCAACGAGTTAGGCCAATGCAGGCAGCATGCCTAGTTCTCTGGCTGCGCCTTACAAATGGCGAAGAAGAGATGATCGGCACGCTAAGTTCCGGAATCCTGTCGTTCACCATAACTCAGTGCCATAATCCGGGGACGATGTTACGCCGTGATAACGTGTTAATTGGGCGGAGTGTGGCTTTGCATAGCCTAGTTTGGTTGGGTGATTCGAGATCCCGTCTTTGATCTAGGCGTAATACAAGCTCGGGTCTAGAGACTCTCTACATAAAATTACAATATAAACGCCCTCGGTATGTTTCTCGAGGTCGCATTTCCACCGCAAGTCGACGATACCCTGAGCCGAAACACGCTTCCATCATCCCCTTGAGATTTTCTCACAGTCAACCTTTCATTATTACAAAAAAGAAAAAAAAAATCATTTTAAAGGTCCAAGCTGGCATTGATATCGAAACAGTAGGTACGTGTTAGTCCTCGCACAGCAGTTGTTGGTTGCCTCATTGCAACCCCTCAATGCATCGCGAAACCCATCGCCAGCGTTGATTGCAATTACACGTCCGTTGCGGACACGGAAGATTTACCTCGTGACATGAAAAAAATACCATTTTTTTTCCGACTTACAGTTTCAATATGACATAGAAATGAGTGCTCCTGCTATAATCATTGATAATGGGTATGTCCTTCGATTGCACAGCCATGGGGAAATGCCCGCTGGAAGCATTCCTGGAGCTGACTGCACAAAACCCGTGCGTCCAGAACCGATACGATCAAAGCTGGTTTTGCGCAGGAGGATACGCCAAGTGTAGTCTTCCGTATGCCTTCTCTAGATCGGTCCGTATCAAATAAACTATTCAGAATAACTGCTGACTTCTCCCCCAGCATCAATCATAGGCGGCGAGCCAGATTTCCCAGTGGGATATGACGCCAAAGGAAGGGGCGGCATCATAAACCGCCCGATACGTGGTGGAGGACGAATCACCGACTGGACCCAGATGGAAAAGGTGTGGCACCACATGTACAGCGAGCTTCAAGTGTCTCCGGACGCCCACCCTGTTATCCTCACTCAGCCTCTCAACGAGGTAGAGTATAGCAAGCAAAACACGACCAATAGCCTTTACGACATATCAAACCGAAAGAAGATGATTGAAGTCTTTTTCGAGACCTTCGACGTTCCGGCTTTCTACATTTCCAGCCAGGCCATCCTCGCCGCTTACGGTGCGGGCCGTAGTCAGGGGATCATCGTCGACTCGGGCCACGAGGAAACACGCGTAGCCTGGGTCTGGCAGGGAGCTTGCCTTGGCTACGCTGCCATCACCACACCGCTTTCTGGCACCACTGTGACGAACTCTCTTGCCAAGCTTCTCGAAGGTCATGGCCTCCCATCTCACCCAGAGATGGCTGCAGATGTGCTGGCTGATATAAAAGAAAGGCTCTGCGAGGTGTCTGTGAATAAAGACGTGCAGGGCGGTGGTGATGAGAAGTCTTATCAGCTGCCAGATGGTCGGACGATCAAGATCGGCAGAGAGCGCTTTCTTGCCGCCGAAACTCTTTTCGACCCGAGCCTCTCTGGTTCTCCTCAGGCTAAGAGCCTTCAGGTAGCCGTCAATGACTGTGTCCAAAAGACGGACGATGATCTTCGAAGGAGATTGTACGGCCAGATCATCCTTGTAAGGTCCTTCCCATGGACAGTTCCGTGCTCGAGAAATGTGATGATAGACTAACAACCGGCAGACTGGTGGAAATTCCATGTTGCCTGGATTGGCACAGCGGCTTCAGACCGAGATAACGTCTCTCGCGCCACCGCAGACGGCGGTTTCTGTCATCTCACAGCCCAACCGAAAGTACTCCGTCTGGGTGGGTGGAACTCTCATAGGTCGTATGCCCGCCTTCTCCGAGATTGCGGTTTCGAGAGAGCAATACGCCGAAGTTGGTTCGTCTATTGTTCAGCAGAGGTTTGGCGCTGGGTTCTAGCGTCACGAATGAGAGGTAGTTGATATAACTTGTGCATGTAGTTGGGCCTCACTACACTCATGAGCTCAGCATTCCTAGTTATTTTTTGACCACATTTGGTTTGCTCAAGTCGTGGCTTCCGAAATCTTGTGTCCTAGTTGTCCGTTTCTTCTATATCGTCAGAACACAGAGCAAGAGATATCTTGATCAAACGACTGGAATGTGACCAGGACTTTGAAATGAAAAGGGAAGCAAACAATACCCTACAAAAGGCCGAAAAAGAAAAAAAAAAAAAAAAAAAAAAGAAAGAAAAGGTCAAATCGCGAGCACCGATCAATTCGGAGAAGAAGAAGAGTTTGAAAGTCAGAAAAGAAAGAAAAGGTCAAACAAAGGGCGCAGGCCCAAGAAAAGAATTGATGTTTTAGCATCTCCCATACCAGGAATCGAACCAGGGTCTATGCTGCGCTCATTAGATGAGAGAGCATTATGCTAACCACTACACCATATGGGATGTGGTGTGATTGTTAAATTGTAGTTTCCTAAAACGGTCTTAAGCAATCTTCACCACAACTTGGACTGTGACCGGCCGTCAACAGCTGCACACAGTAGAAATTGCCCCTAAAAGGATGACTAATTAATCCGCCACATGCGGCTCTGACGAGGTCCGTGCGCCCTCAACCTCACGCGTCCTGACTCCTGGCAAAAACAGTCCTCCAAACGTCCATTTGGCGCATTCCGCTGGCCTTGATGGCTCTTTCAACGCTCTAACGTTCAATTTTCTTGAAGATAATCCTGATACCCCCATTCCCGAATCCTTATCGATGCATATTACGCCATCCAAAAGCAGTTCTGGGTCTGGTTGCCGCCTCCTGACGCGGTGATTCAACCCACATCCGCAACCCCAACAACCCCCTAATTCAGCGCCGCTTTCCCCACCTTTCTCATTCCAAGGTGCGCTGTCGCGAACTTTTCCCATCCAAGATCACCGGCGATACGGCGCGCGTCCATGATGGCGCCAAAGACGCCAACGCCTCGTCGTACACCCACGGGTAGGCGCCGGGGCCGTCCTCCAGGCACCGCAAGCACCCTTGACGCCTCTCGCCTCGGCGCAAATGCCGTCGCTGCGGCGACTGAACCTCCTCCCAAGAAGCGCCGATACATACCAGGGGGCGCAGGTGGTGGAGGTAGGTTTGTCGATGCGGATGACTATGAGACGCCGGCTCCGAAGCGATCGCCCGCGAGGCCTAGGGTCTCGAGCGCGAGAACCGGCGCAACCCAGACACCGTATCCGAAAAGAGAGCGCAGTACCAGAAACCGATCGACATCAAACCCCGCGAATATTGAAGATATGCGATATAGCTCTACGGCAGCTGTGGTAGCTGCAGTGGTCCAGAGTGAGGGGTACAAGCCCCGCGAAGAGCGCGGTTGGGAGGAGTTCCACCCCAACCTTGATATCGACGCCACATTCATGGTGTTCAGTTCAGAAGAGGTGGATGGCACCTCTAATGTGCACTCCTCACCTGCCCCAAAGGACCCTTCTACCCCGTTGATAACGTCGACGCCGCCATTGACAATGAACGGTATCAACCTAGACCTGGATCGTCAACTAGCAGCTTCTCTAGGTCTCGTACCGGGTACCACTCCAAAGCGCCGAGTAGGCCGCCCCCCTCGCGATCCCTTAGCCTTCTACGCTGCGCGGGTGGCCGAAGGACTAGGCATACCCAAAACACCTGCCGTTCTACCTATATACAACCAAACTCCGAAAGAGCGGCTAGATCTTAAGCGACCGCAGTTTCGCAAGACAGACCGCATTCTTCTATTCGAAAGCAAGAAGTTCGGTCAAGCGCGCTACGTTGACAAGTCTATGATGAACATTGGCTATCAGGAGAGCGACGTGTTCATCCAGCCCGAGAATCGTCTCATTAAGGCTGGTGGTTCTATCGTTGATGATGAGGCAGACCAAGCCACCTCTTCTACAAAACCAGGCCGCAGTGAAGCAGCCCAGTCTATGGGAGGCGTGCTAGGCCGTGTCGAGTATGACATGGACGAGCAAGACGACATGTGGCTGGAAGCACTCAATACCGAACGCCGAAGGAACGAACTCGAGCCTATCACAAGAGAGGTGTTTGAAATTACAATCACTAAGATCGAGAAGGAATGGCACGCTCTTGAAAAGCGCATACCCAAACCCAATCCGAAACCTCCACAGACACATCGGCCTCGATCTAGCTCGGCAGCTGCCGTTAATGGCGAGCCGTTGGCCGGCGAGGATCAAGATAGCAGGTGTGCTATTTGCGACGATGGAGATTGTGAGAATACAAATGCCATTGTCTTTTGCGATGGATGCGACCTGGCTGTCCATCAGGAATGTTATGGTGTGCCATTCATTCCCGAGGGTCAGTGGCTCTGTAGGAAGTGTCAGCTTATCGGGCGCGGTGTTCCGGTATGTCTCTGCCCCCCCTTCACTCTTTTTGGATTGACTACTAACTTGGTGTGTGTAGACATGTATCTTCTGCCCCAACACAGATGGCGCTTTCAAACAAACAAACTCATCGAAATGGGCACATCTGCTGTGCGCTATGTGGATACCAGAAGTTTCTCTTGGGAACCATACTTTTATGGAACCCGTCATGGAAGTTGAAAAGGTGCCCAAGACGCGATGGAAGCTCACATGCTACATCTGCAGCCAGAAGATGGGTGCCTGCATCCAGTGTGGAAACAAGTCATGCTACCAAGCGTTCCACGTTACCTGCGCTCGGAGGGCGAGATTATATCTTAAGATGAAGAACAGCCATGGTGCTCTCGCGGTTCTGGATGGCAGCATGGTTATCAAAGCGTTCTGCGACAAACACTGTCCCCCTGATTACGCCGCCGAGCATTCGGTCGTGCAGTCCACAAGGCAAGCCAAGAAGTTCTATAAGAAGAACATGAAGGGCCTGGTCTGGGCGGATAGCCAAGCCGCTGCCAATGCCATAGCCGCCACCCACCGCCACGCCATCACGGAGCATCCGCCTGATGAGTCCCAGATAACAGGCGCCAAGCTAGCGGGCGCTGCTGGAGACAAAAAGAAGAATCAGCCAGCAAAACCTGTTTGGAAACTGCCTTCCGGTGCCCCCATTATCCCCCAGGCCGTCTTCGACACTGTTGAGACGTCACTTCAACGTTTCACGATTAGGAAACGAAAGGAGTTTGTGGCTGAGGCTTGCAAGTTCTGGACCTTGAAGCGAGAGTCAAGGCGAGGAGCGGCCCTGTTGAAGCGCCTCCAATTGCAGATGGAGACGTTCTCTTCCGTTGAGCTGACGAGACGCAACTTTGCTGCCATGGGCCCCGGTGGCAAGGCTCGGTTGGCGAGACGAGTTCAGTTTGCCGAAACTCTGCTCAAAGACCTAGAGCAACTCAAGAGTCTTTCCGAAGACATTGTCCAGAGGGAGTCGGAGAAGCTGGATGCTTCCGAGCTCGAACAGGAGTTTGTCGATACTTGTTATTTCCCGGTTGCCACCCTTCTCGTTGACGTTGTTGAGAAGGCTTTGGCGTAGGTCAACATCAAATTTGCGACCTTTATAATGGTGCCATTATACTGACTGATCCCTTGATACAGGCTAGACAAAAATATCTTCAAGAATGGTCTCACGAAGCTCCAGGCCAAAGTCAACGAGCGGTTCTATACAACCACTCTCGATTTTGCGCGCGACCTCTGTGACGTTGTTCGCGGAGGAATTAACACCGAGCCTAAAGCGGCCCCGCCCTCAAACATCCCAGAGCAGGCACTGAATCCCGTCAATGGTGCTCCGTCAAAACAGACATACAATGATGCTAGGGATCGCAAGAGGCTTGGTAAGCGCATCCTCAAGGCTGTTCAGCCTCAACTGGAGACGGCCTTGCAGACCGAGTCCAGCGTCACTTCAAAACCTCTCGACGGCTTGACCAAGGAACTAGATGCCATGCTTGAGGCGTGCGTTGAATTGCAACAGCCGTCTATTACCGTTTCCGGAGCACCTCTCGACGATACCGAGGACAGCCAGGATGTGGTCATGGTTGACGCGCCCGTTTCTCAAATCACCGTCGCTAGCCGGCCATCTAGCCCACAGGCAGACAAGCCTACTCTAGACGACGATCCAAATGCCATGGATACATCCGAGGATATAAAGGGCAAAGGCGAACCCGGATCCGATGATAAGGATGCGGCGGTCGCTCAGATGACTGTTCCATCTCCTCAAAGCCAAAAGGCGACAAGCCACAAGGAGACCTGCGGAATCGACGAGTCTGACACGCCGCCTGCTATGAACGGTTACGTCGCCATGCCCAAGCCCGCTCAAGCAACACCGCCCACGCCTCCTCAATCGACCGACAGTCTGGGGAAGGAGCCTACAGACCCCTTGACTGAAGGCGGGGTGCCCTGGTATTTCAAGCAATTCGATGTGATGGGCACCAGCGCTGCGGAACCGGACCCGGAAGAGCCGACCGAAGAAGCACGTAGCCCTAGTGAGGAGTTGACTGATATTGATGATGACGAGCTTACTGAGCTAGCCATTGATATTGAAGCCGACACAATCACGGCATCACCCACCGCGCCGGCGGTACCCGGCAAAGTAGTTTCTCTATCCAAGACCAAAGCTAGTCCCATCAGAAAACGAACACGGGCGTCGACTCGAAAGCGGTAGCCTCCCCGTCTCGCGGCACCCTTGTCCCTCTTCCTAATACGACCTTTACCTTTTTTTCTTCCTTTCTTTTCCGTACTTTTAGGTGAAGCGCAGGCGTGCGGGGTCTATGGATGATTTTTTTGGGCCGTTACCCTCTAATTCTTGTCTCTCGATTGGTTTCTTTCTCTTCTTGATCTTGTCATTTTTAAGGGTGGCCAAGACTTTTTTTCCTTTTTTCTCCTCCCTTTACTGATATAGCGAAAGAAGGCTTCCCCTATGTGTGTACCGATATGGCAAGATGGATTCCCCGTGTTCTTTTCTTTGAATCAGTGCTCTCTCTTCGGCTCCCAAGGGCTGTTGTTTCGGGTTTCTTTTCATGTTGTTGTATTTCGCCTCGTTCCCATTTACTCGTGTTTACCCAGAAATAGGAGCGGCGGATGCCTACTTCTTCTTCTTTTTAACTTTAGACTTCATTCTCCTTTATTTTTTATTTTTTTAGAGAGATCGAGTTCTGCTATGCGTTTGTTAAGCAATGGACAAAGGGCGTTTCGGAGGAATATTCTTCTAGGGCTGGAGGGGGGAGGAAGGAATGTGTGTATTTATTCTATTGCTTAAGGAGACAGGAACAGCAGAGCTTCTCTCGAAGTCGTCATATCGGCTTTTTTGTGACTTTTTAAGCATCTTCCGAGTGTGATCGGGATAACGTGTTGGCCTGAGGGACCGCTGCCGTACGTGCCTGGGCATGGCATGTCCTCTTTTAACCTTTCCAGCTGAGACGTCCGGACAATTCTAACAAAACCCGTCTTTCTCGCGCTTCCAGTTTCCACGAGGAGGGTAATTTAGACACGAGATACCAGAGAAGCGGTATGAAGAAAAGTAGCATATTTTACCACCTAGGCGTCTGAGCGAGGCTAAAGGCCCGGCAGAATCGATATTGCCTCGCGTCCACTGCTGCCTACGATCATTTATCCTGGAGCTGATTCGCAGTTTGTTTTTTCTTCTTTGTCGATTTCGATAGTTTGTTTATATATCAGGTCTTCCTTATAGGGCATACCCGAGCCGCAGGTTGGGGTTCTGTTTCGGTTTACATGATACAACAGTGATGGGTTAGGTTAAAAAGAAAGCCGGCGATATGGATGTGGAGATGGAAAATAGATATATTCATGAGGTCGCCCCGGCAATCTCACGAGGTGTCGACGCCATAGAAAGGTACGAGAAGCATGAGGAATGAAGGAATGAACGTCCCTGATTTTAAACCGACGTGGTATAGGAGTTGATGATATCACGAGGCTCTGAATTGAATCTTCCAGCTAAGGCTCGGAGCACGGCAGAGAAAAGATGGCCTAAATGTATCTATTCCGGGGAAAGTGATAAAAAGTAACACAAAGTAATAATAAAGTGAAACTAGATGGTGTGTCGTGTGGTGAAGAGTAGTTGCCACGATTTTTCAACAAAATCTCCAGAACTAGTAAGGAACCGGGGGATTGACTTTGGCACTAAGAGAATTAAAGAGAAGCGAGCAAAGGAGTTGATGGACATCACCTGAGAATATTTTTAATAGCCTAGCCCTGCTGGTTGTCGGGCGGCTGGGACACCAGGGCTTGAAGCATCTCCAATGCCGTCTTGGCGGTGGTTTAACATTCAACATTGAAGTTCATGATCATCGTTGACTTGGAGGCGATGGGTGAACACTACACTCATATGAGCAGCTAGTTACTCTATCATTCAGGCCCGGTTTTGCCTCCACCGGGCTGTGCTTGGCCCCAACTTGGCTCTCTATTTCTCTCCGGCTGGAAACTCGAAGTCCGAAGTAATGAGTCGATCACCGAAAGGGGTTAAATGGAAGGCAAACTTTTGGAGCATTGGTCTACGAGGTCTTAGCTTCCGACGTCAAAGCAAAAAGTTTATTGCAAGGGCGTCAATGGAGAGCGAAAGCAATTCTGGGGAACCTGAGACTCAGGGGTGCATTGGTTTACCAGAGAAAGGGGCAAAAAGGAATGGATTGTATACGTGGGACCTTGCCGAAGATTGTCGGCTTCATTGGGGAGAAGTGATGTGAGGAAGTCGTGGATTTAGATGTAGGTTCTACCGTAAAGGGAAGAAGACGTGCTCGAGATTGGTCGGGCAGACGTCCCATCCGGCAGATATCAAATATCAACCTTCGTACTGGAGTAATAACAGGTCGGCTGCTCACGGGTGCGACGAAGCGGTTTAACATCTCCTTTGGCTTTGGTGGTCCTCTTCAGTTGCATTGCCTCTGTGGAGAGGAACCGTTATCCCAACACATCCCTGTAGTGCAGGCAGTCGGCCTCTCATTGGTCTAAGGACCTACTCGGCCAGACGTCTGCCTGGAAGGGCTGATGACGCCGGGAATGAGGGGGTGGCGTTCCCCGTCGTATCCATTGTCATCTCTTCCCATGGCGTGGTCTTCTCTGGCAAAGCCGCCGGTTGACAACGGGGTTGCTGCCGGACTTCTCAGAGGGTTAAAGAGCTTCCGTGAACCTAAACTATTTTGCTGGCCCTTTGGTTTAGATATTTGCTGGTGATTTTCCCTCGAATTGGTTCATGGTTTATCAAGGGGCATGCCAAGTTTGCATGACGAGTCCAGTGATCACTCGGGGGATGCAGCAGTGGGTAATTGGGCACACGCCAGCCAGCGGCGTGGTCCGACTTGGCCTGGATCGCCCTATCCAGATCCAGGGTTCAACAAGGTTGCCTGGCCTGGCCGGTCGGGTCCTGGATCACCATCTGGTCCGAATCCCATTAGAGGCTACTATAATTAGGGCCCGCTCGGCATTCGCCGCCAGGCTGGGCGATGAAAGGGGGCTTGCTCCATCCGCGAGGATGTCGATAAAAGCGAGGACAATGGAGTCTGTGATCGAACTCGGCGGATGGAGCGGTAATGATTGATAGTCAAGACGCGTCCGAGCTAGACTAAAGATGCGTCTATGTACGAAGTACTCTGCAGTACCTCAATTTCTGTCTTGCGCGAAAGTGTTGTACATACAATTAGCGTGGTCAGATTTTCTAGTGTATACCACGGTGGACGGAAGGTTAATTGGGTGGGATAGAAAGTGTCTCAGTCCGCGATCCAGAGCAGCCTCTGTTTGTGTACGAAGTAGGTTGTTTAAATAACTCAATTTGCCCGGCCAAGACACTGTTGTGTCTTTGAGCTTCATCGATTTTGTAGGCTCCGGGAGACAGAGAATATTGTAGAGATTGTGATCAGGCACGGCAGAGACAGTGACCAAATGCTCTTTCCCGCCTGCAAGGCTCGACGTGACGAATGATTTTTGATTGGAGTAATATATGTACTTGTGGATGGGACTAGAAGTGCATGTATCATCGTGGATGGGATGGCATTTCCCTTCCATTGCATTGGACAGCGGGGAGCTTGGGGGGCTGTTTCGTTCAATGTTGTGTGTGTTTCGTCAGGCGCCCAAGGGATCCTTCCATCCTATGGGTGGCACACATCGCTGGCTGTTATACACTTATTGGACACCCCTCCACGAACCGTAGGTGGACTTGACTGCCTAGACTGCACACCACAACAATCTGCGGGTCTGCAGTAGACTCGGTGGATTGATTTGATGCCGCCTCGTTCTATCAGTTGATGTAGTCGCCCGAAAGGCTGGACGACCCGGGTCTACCGCAGGCTTATCGACCAGAACCTCTCACCGACACCCATGAAAGGGGGAGATGACCACGCGCGCAGCGCAGTGCTGTGCGGTGCAGTGTAACAGCTCCAGTCTCCTAACATTGAACTTACCAAAGACTGGTGGGGGGCCGAGCTGATACTGGCTCGAGTTCGCACAAGTACTCGGTATTACCAGTGTTACTGTATCAGATTTTCTGGCATTCAGGACAACACAGTTGACCGCAGGGCGGGATCTCTCGGTACTTGGTGTATTTGATAATGAAGGCTGCCAGGAACATCAGCAAACCAAGATGCTCAGCCACTCCACACTCTGTCCAGACCAAGTCTGTCTCAGAAGCCTTGTCTTGTGTGTACGATTCACGTCCTTCAAATCTAGGGTACCAAGGTTCAGGACACCTAGGAGCTTCCTGATTTTCATCATTCTAATTGCTTGTTTGGCATCCCAAATTTTCTGCGCCGTCGACAAGTAATGGCTCATGACATTAGAGGAGAGAGAAGGAATTGGCGATGAAGTAGAACTTGATATCCTCTAATACTATTAGCCCGTTTCTTCACCGGGATACTTCAAGCGCCCTTTGGGGGGACTAGTATGTGCAATTGATCTCATTCGCGCCTTGCAGTACTCGAAACAGGAATGGGCTTCGGGGCCGTCGCGGTCCCAGAAAGGCCTCGGAAAAAGTACAGTTCAATGCTTGGTGAGCCGACGAAGTCCAATAACCAGCACAGCACAGGCATTGAAGCGAGTCCTTTGTGCCTTCCTACTCCCTGTGCCGCCCACTATCTGCACTCAAATCCAGCAAGAGCCCACACTACCTCAGCCAGGCAATAACCCGCCAGAAGACCCATTGATTCAATACACCCATCAATTGATTCTGTACCCGCTCAACCACTCACCCACACCCCCCCAAAATCTAGACTACATACACTCCGCACATTACGCTAATGCTTAGTACTTGTTGCTATTACGAAGTAGAGCAGAGCCAGTCAAAAAAGGCAGAGCGACGGAACAATTGGAACAAGGGGGGCGAAAGTACAATGCAGTAATAGGAGCAGAATAAGAGGGAAGAAAAAAAAAAGACCCAGAAAAGTCTAGAGAAAAAAAATCTCCCCTCTCTGCTAATCCAACGGGCGAAACTTCACTCCAACAAGGACGAATCTCCTTTTCCCCCTCCCTCTCACCCATTTCCCCAAAAAAAAACTTCGACGGCGATCAAATAACCCACAAAGCGACGTCTACCTCAGACGACAAAACACGACGATATTGATCATTCTTGTCATCTTGACTCTTTGGCGACCTTCGGCCCCTCGACCCGGCTGATTTATTTATTCTCAGGCGAACATTTTACTCCGGCGACCCCAACGCGTTGTTGTGCGAAATCCCCAACGCCCGACCTCGATTCCATCAACCAGATCATATTTTCCAAACATATCCCCACGTCGGCTGTCTCTTGCATCGTGGAGCAGCCCTGACGACGACGACGACGACTCGCCCATCCCGAGCGACTTCGAATCATCATTAGATTCCCATCCGTCTCCTTCTTACGACATTGACAATTGCACTGAACCCAATTTCAGGCACGACAGGCGATTCACTCTCTTCGGAGAGTCCACCCTGCTGCGATCACTTCTATCGTGAGTTTTCCCTCTAGATCCGCGTTTCTCCTGCAGTCGCAGTCGCACCTTCCCCTCCTCCTGCTCCTCCTCCCCGCCTGCCAATACCATTCACCACTCACTTGTCCCTGTGTCCTGTTGCCTCTCCCCCTACGCTTTTTTCTGTATTCCCCCCTTTTGTCTCGATTTTGTCGTCTTTTCCTTTTTTTTTTTTTTTCTTTTTTTCTCGGATTATCCGCCACCGCCCTAGTCCTAGACATCCATCGAAAATTTCCTCTCCTCTTTCTGGCATATGCCATCACCATCTTCTACCTTGGAGCGCTCCATAAGTCGTGGATTCGGCTGTCCTTGTCAGCCCCTCATCGCCGTCCTAACGTCTGTGTTCATGATCACGAATCGGTACTAATTAGAACGTGTACGCTTCTAGATTTTTGAGGAGTGCATCATTTTGACATACGAAGCATACTATCCGACAGACTCATCCACTGCGGCGTCTCTTGTCTAGTGCTGTCACAGCTTCCAACTCCCCTCCCCTCTCCGTACCCGTGGGCCATCTCTCCAGCGCGCGAGAACTCACCACGATGGCCGACCAACACGAGGTCGATCTCGATTCTATAATCGACCGTCTCCTCGAAGTCCGAGGCAGCCGCCCCGGAAAGCAAGTTCAGCTCCTCGAGTCTGAAATCCGATACCTCTGCACTAAGGCGCGCGAGATCTTCATTTCTCAGCCCATTCTTCTCGAGCTCGAAGCTCCTATCAAGGTACGCATTTCTCGTTTCCGCCTCTTTATTCCGAACCGTCTTCAGCTCGCTGGTATATAAAATCAAAAGGGGGAGAAAGAACTGCCCTCTTCAAAATACATATATCCACGCCTGCTGCTCGACTTGACCTCGGCAAGGCTCGACAAGGTCCTTGACCGAGTCCGTTCTTCCCGACATAACCCCACACCATCCATACTGACGTCACGCTCGCGCCTCGAAACAGATCTGTGGTGATATCCACGGGCAATACTATGACTTGTTACGCCTATTCGAATACGGCGGATTCCCTCCCGAGGCGAACTACCTCTTCCTCGGTGACTATGTAGATCGTGGCAAACAGTCTCTCGAGACTATCTGCCTTCTGTTGGCCTACAAGATCAAGTACCCCGAGAACTTCTTCATTCTCCGCGGAAACCACGAGTGTGCCTCTATCAACCGCATCTACGGTTTTTACGACGAGTGCAAGCGTCGGTACAACATCAAGCTTTGGAAGACCTTCACCGACTGCTTCAACTGTCTGCCCATTGCAGCCATCATCGACGAGAAAATCTTCACTATGCACGGCGGTTTGAGTCCTGATCTTAACTCTATGGAGCAGATCCGCCGAGTCATGCGTCCCACCGATGTATGTCATATATTCCCTCCACCCTATCCCCTTGGTCGCTTTCTTGCTTTTGTTTTCAACCCCACCATCCCACAATGGGGTTTCTTCCGCTCGGACTGTCCGGCATTCCCCCCTAAGCTCTTTCGAAGACGCCGACCCGTCCCTCTTCTGTGCTACTTATACTTCTCTGGAGACTTTGTTTCGCTAACCTTGTTCGTTTCCCCCCACCCTCTTGACAGATTCCCGATTGTGGCCTGCTTTGCGATCTTCTCTGGTCAGATCCTGACAAGGACATCACGGGTTGGAGCGAAAACGACCGTGGTGTTTCGTTTACTTTCGGTCCCGACGTCGTCTCTCGATTCCTCCAGAAGCACGACATGGATTTGATTTGCCGAGCTCACCAGGTAGTCGAGGACGGTTACGAGTTCTTCTCCAAGCGCCAATTGGTCACGCTATTCAGCGCGCCCAACTACTGCGGCGAGTTTGATAATGCCGGTGCTATGATGAGCGTCGATGAGAGTCTGCTGTGTTCCTTCCAGGTTCGTTTTCGTTGCCCCGTTTCCCCACCTAGGCCCCTCTCGAATTTCGGAACGGGAGCTAACATGACACGAATATCCAGATTCTCAAACCGGCCGAGAAGAAGCAAAAGTACGTCAATCGCGGCATGTTGGGCAGCCCAGGACCCGCTACTCGATCCAAGTAAAGCACCCAGGTTGAAGAAGAAGTAACGAGCCTTATTGTTTTCTGTTTTATTTAGGTTCCGTCGTTAAACAGTCCGCGAATAACGTCCAATCCGGGACATGATTTTTTCCTCTCTCGAACGTCTCCACAGGCCGAGTTCCCCTCGTGCTCGGCCCAATCGACCCTCCCAGCTTTCCGACACTGGTACTGGGTGTCCTTTGAATGTCTGTGTCTTTTATCATCAATGGTTTTCTTTTCTTGTCTTTTTTCCTCTCCCTTGATTCGTTCTTCTTCCCTCTCGATTTTGTAACGACGTACTCGATTTTTTTTTGACCTCTCGACATCCTTTTATCCTTGCGCGGAGCATTCATCAACTGCTTCAATGCCGAACCGAAACCCTGCGAGCACGACTGTACATGGCGGCATCTGGTTGTTCTCTTTCTCTTTCTGCTCTTCTTCACCTAAAAATCCCCCTCAGCATCAGCTGTAATTTCTAGTGTCAAGAATCCTATCAAAACTTGGAGGAGCTTTTCAGGTTGGAAATTTAACTCAACTTTGGCATTCCACGATACAGCACAGGGAACTGGGCAGTCTCTGTCAAAATCACCTCGGAATCCGCGTTGTACAGCCCACGTCTTATAGCTTACGACAACATCTGCTGCGCCTTTCCAACTGTACAACATCTTTTTGTGTCCTGGCCCCGAGTTGCACGCCCCTTTTCACTATACGTTCAAATGACTGCAACCTGGAGGATCGGTATCGTAATGGGATGATAGGATGGCGGCTTTGCACAGGGAACAAAACTTTGATTGACGAAGGATGTACCAACGTATACAAAGCCTGGTGGATACGTGGATATCGAGGTTCCTTATGTTTCGTTTGTTCGGTTAGGAAGGCTCTGGGGGGCAGCGACGCTTCCCAACTGGACACCGCCAGTCTCGCAGAAGCTCAGGAAATGGTCAATGGGCATGGCCGGCAGTTGTTTTCTTTTTTTTTGTACCAACAAGAGCGGGGCTTTGGTAGAGGGAATGGTGAAAAACAGCGAGACCATAGTGATTTCTTGTGCTTCTGCCTGATGAGCCCGGATCTTGAGAGAGACGCCCTCCCCTTTGAATGAGCGGATGATGGAACCCGGCCCGCCCATGCCTAGGGGTTCGAGAGATAGCGGAATGACTTGACTTCGAGATTGTGGTAGCGAGGTTCGGGAGAACGCAAGGGATTGAGGAATTTCGCAGCATCGCCGTCTTAAGCTGTTTTCATGTACCGGCCAAAGCGTCATGTTTCTTTCAAACGAAGGTAAAGCAAGCAGGTATGAGGATATGCAGCGCGGGTAACTAGGATTTTCGAAGGGTCTCAAAACTTTGGAGTTCCTCGGAGCAAGATCCCGAATGCAATGACCAAAATGTTTTTTTTTCTCCCTTACTTTTCCTGCTCCTCTTGGAGGCGCGTTTTCTGACGTGCTATGTGCACTTTTGCAAGCCTACTCCATTTGAGGGAAATGCGTGGTGCCATTTCTCAAGCACGAGGCCGAGCGACGATTGACGATCTTGTCTATCTCGGAAGACAACACGGACAGCCCATTCTTAACTCTGTGGTGTGGAATGGGAATGTAGATATCACTCTATCTAATCGCGGTAACATCTAAGCCTCCAAGATGGTAAATTCAAAACTCCCGCAATCTCAGCGCTGATGTTCTCTTCAGACGCCATCTTTCCTCGCCTCGTCTCAAGTAGAGAGTGTCACGAGCACCCCGCATACTTACTTACTCGCAGTCCTGACAGCCTTCCTTGGAATTCGGCGCACAGGACGTGCTCCCAACCGCGTCTGTTCCCGATGACGCAATCTCCGCGTTCGTATTCTTTTCTGCGGCGGCTTCATCAGAAGACGCGACGACCTGGGTTGTCGCAGCTGCTGCCACCGCCGTCGTCGCTTGCTTAGCCGCTCCGCGCTGGCGGTCGTTATGGCCCAGGTTCCGACCTGGATCAATGACGTCCCTAACGCGGCGCTTAAGCTCCTTCGTCTCAGGGAAGCCGCCGTCCACAGCGCGGTTCCAGAGGACCTTTGTTACCAGGACAGGGGCCGACGCGCGCTCTTGCGCCGGGTCTACTTCCTCCGCGGGTGGGTAGGCGACGATTGAGACGATGAAGGTTCCGCCTTGGGAGGGACGGAGGGATACTTCGGCGAGGGAGGATTGGAAGGTTGAGAGGAGTTCTTGGGCGTACTTTTATGTGTGGGGTGTTTGCAGGTTGTGGGTATATTTCAGTCGTCTATCGAGCTAGAGCTTTTTCAAGTCAAGTTTAAGGAGGCAGAGGATGGACGTACGTAGGCGGCGCGGAGCATCCATTTGCATTGGGTGCAGTATTCTATCGTTACGCGGGGGTAGACGAGATGAGCTGCCGCGAGGGGTTTGGGAGCTTCAGACATGGTGATCTTTGGCTAGGACGCGGGGTGGACCGGAAGAGGAGGAATGCTTCGGGGCGGGGAGGGAGGACCTTGTTGGTGTCTCTTGGAAGGTCGATTGGGCTTTCCGGGAAGCTTGGGGACTGTTGATCGTGAGGGTTTCGATTGGCGTTGGAACTTGCGCAATCGGAACAAGACTGCCAACACAAAACGCACGGTGATAGTTCCAAGGTTGTGAGGTAATGCCAATGAGTACTTCGTGACTCGTCGGATTATTAATGTTGATCCCCCCTCAGTACTTCGTACATGCTTTGTACATACGCTGATCACTGAGGAAATATTGAATTGATATATTCATCCATTACAATCGCGATTCCACTTCGTAATTCGTGCGATGATCGACTATGACGAGGGAGAGCAGCCCAGACCAATGATTCCATTCAGGATGCTCAGCTCAGATACTAAAACCCCGACGTCCCGAGGAAGTCAGAGACACCCCAGAACCCCCTTTCAATAAAACGATCCCAGAAGAGTTACTCTCTCCCGGCCCGGCGCAGTGGCATGAGGTGGACCCGGCCGGGGGGAGGGGAAATATGCCCAACTTTGTAGACACTATCGATTCTATTTTCCTTCTTTTTCTGTCCCAAACATCGGAGCATAATTATTAGCTGCGCTGCGCGTAATAAGGGCGTAATCTCATAATTCTAATTTATTACTATTCGTCGATCTCAACCAACCCGGAAGTGATCCGATTCTCTCAATCCTCGATTCGGCCTTCCGTCTAGCTGCATATTTTTCCTTCCTTCCTTCCTCCCTTCCCCCCGTACCAGTGCATGTCTAAAATTGCACACGAGCCCAGCAGGGCAGGTTCCCCCGGTTTTTTTGTTGTCGGACTTGGGGTGGGCTATATACCAAGGGACTTCATCTCTTCCCAGCCTGGCCTAGTGTCGTTCGAAAAGGTTCCTCCATCGACCCGAGGGTCACAACCGTTTTGTCGGCAAGCGCGACAAGCCTCCCTTTTAAGGGAGCTTACTTGTACGGTTCCTTTTCCGAATCAGAGAAACCATGTCTATGAAAGTTGTCGATCGGATGTGGGAGTTTCGGCTTTCTTGTATCTCCAAATCGTTACTGCGTCCTTTTTTAAAGTTTGAGTGAGTGCAAAACACGTTGTGTACTCGTGCCAAGCTGTAATCTCCAAGCATGCCACACTCCGTTGTAAATTTTACCCACTCCGGTTACCACATTAGGGTTCAAGTTCCATTGTACGTGATGCCAGTACGAAGTAGAGGACCCCATGGGATGTCCATCACCACATTGCAGTGCGCCGTCCCTCTACGTCCCATCATGGTAAAAACACAAGCCCACAGAGTAGCGTCACGATCTTTTCCCAAAAGGCCAGGGGCGTTGAAAATGAGATCTAGTTCAGTATTCATATTCACACACAAATAGGTGAAAAGGATAAGACCAAGGAAAAAAAGGAAAGAGAGAGAAGGAAAAACAGAGGTACAGGGTATATCCACCATGGATATGGTAAGACGCGGATGGAGTAAATGAACAAAGGGATAAGAAAACTAGAAGAAACGAAACTAAACACACAAGAAATAAAAAAAAAAAGACGTGAAGTACGTATTACATGCCCCAACCAAGTCTTGCCTTGTCAAGTCAATGACAAGAAGGCAAAATGAGAGCCTCCCTCCTTTCCAGTCCGCCCTGGCCGGAAATCATGGTCGTTCCAAACAAAGAAAATGGGATGACGGGGGGCTTCTTCTTCTCCATCATTATCCAGAAGAGTTCCAACGCAGACAACGGATGTCCATGCCGATGACCGTGATGAAATCGTTGTTGCCCCTCGTCATCCTTCGCTTCCTCACACCTCGTAGAGCCCGGCCAAATCGGTCGGCTCTCAATCACTCGCGATTAACTTTTTCGTTTTTCGGGACTCTTTTCGCCGCTTCTTTCCGTAGATTAATTTTTAGTCATGGGGGAGAACACACACAAAGACTGGGTCGAAGGCTGCCGATCGGTCGAAATGAAGGTTGGTGACAGTTGGGATGGCCCGGTCGGCGGTGTCGGTCGTTGGCATGTCCTGTGATCCCGAATATTCTGTACAGTTTGACACAAAAAGAAAAACGACCTTTCAAGTCGATAGGCTCCTCCTCTCTCTCCATCTCGTCACGGTCATCCATACAGCTCTCGTGGTATTTTTTAAATCGCAGAAAACAGGCTCGACGCTCGCCACAACGAAAGGTGCTACTGTGATGGTTCCTTACATCACTAAGCAGCAGCCTCCGCTCTGTTGTGGCGCGTAGGGATCTTCTCCCCTGGGAACGGCACCCCAGACTGATGGCACCATGTAGTCTCTCGTGCTGTTGCAGTAGGCGATGATGCTATTTCGAAGTTAGCATCGAACGAATATTGATTCCATTCAGAATCCACGACATGTTGTGTCCGTCATCCGAAAGATTACGGCGGATCATGTCAAGGAGCCGGTCTAGCATCAAGAACTAGGCCTCAACGAGTCAGGGGTCTGATCTTACCTTTTCGCCGCGCTGCTCACGGGAATCCTTTCCCTCTCGAGATCTTCTCGCAAGCGATTATTGAGTTCGGTTAGACGGCGGAGCTTCAGGTCGGCCATCGACTGCTTGCCCTTCTTAATCTGCGACGTGTCGCCAACTTCTCGGGGGTTGTATTGAGGCATCGTGTAAGGGGGTCTAGGTTCGGGTGGATGGTAAGATGGTGCGGTCGGATATGAAGGATTCGGTATCGATGAACCGTTTACAGAGTCGATCCCGTTATTTGATGAATGGAGAGAGGCGGGAGCCTGGTCTTGTTGTCGGTATTCCTGCATTTGAGGTTGAACGACGTCAGTGTTGACGTCCCAAGTTGAGCCCAGTGGATTGATAGTTTCCGAGGCGAGATGGGGCACGTATTCCAATTGGCGAGTGGGAAAGTACGGCGCAGCAACCACGTATCGAGACAGTCGGTGGTGCGATGAAGGTCGTTTCCTCACGGTGAATTGATTTTCTTCGAAAGGCTGGTGATTCTCCTCCGCTCAGAGTATAGTAAAGGAGGGGGCTCGAAATATGGAATGTCTGGAGGGCTAGGTGTGGGAGGGAAGGGGAGGAAGGTGTATTCAGGGGTGGGCGCGACTCACAGGCCTAGAATCGGTTCGGATTGGGATGGTCCAAAGGCGTTCAAAAGATTTGGCCTTTCCTTTCTTCGCTTTCCAAATCGATCAATCCGATAGAATTTGCTCGAGAGTTATTGTCTTGGCGTGGAGGTAAAGGGGGGGAAATGGCGTCGCGATATTCGTGAGGATCCGAGTGTCCGGAACAAGAAACAGGAGGTGTGAGGTGTGGTGGTTGTTGTGTTGCGGAAGTTTGCTGGACGGAGGGAACAGCTTAGCGAGAATAGGTGGATAGAAACAGGCAATGGGATTGAAGGGGAAAGATGGGGCAAGCAATTGAGTGGAGGCGTCCTCAGAATACAATTGTATTGCCTCAATGTTCTTGTGGTCAGTGTGTACCTAGCAGTGGTAGTACTGGGACCGGGCTTTAAACTGTGTTGGGGGAAGAGGGTGAAAAAAAAATCAAAAAGACAGAGAACATGAAGGGAACATTGAGATCAAAATGGGAAGCGAATGGTGGGTAACATACTAACGAAGACCCCCTTGTATTGTGTGGAACTTCTTTTGGTCTCTTGATCGTACGGATACAATCCTTCGGGTGGTGACCTGCCCCGGAGCATTCCCAACTCCCTCAGTACAATACTACAGCACACACCTCAAGCGACTTCGTACCTCACACACAACTCGTATGTAGCACGAAGGTCTGGTGTATTGCAATACGCTACAAGGCGCCATGCAAGCCACTAGTCCATACCAAGAGCAAGCCACTCGAATCTTGTTAGATGATGGCACGATTTTTGAGTAATAGTCTAATGTTGATTGAGCAAACGGGTCCAAAGCTCGGGCGAAACCAAGACGCAACTGAACTGCAAACCTCGCTGCAATCGCAAGCAAGGCAGGACATTGAACCAGACGCACATCAATTCCTCGCAGCACCAGAGTGCAAAAATAGCCCCTGTGAATGGACAATTCTGCATCCTCCCCTCCGCAGGTAAATGCACCAGAGCTCCGTGCATGATACATTACCTCGTACAAGTCACGGGTACGAATAAGAAGAACAGGGAGAGGGAATCAAAATTACTCCGTCTCGCACGAGACTCAGCAAATGCTCAATGTTACTTGTCACCTCCAGCAGCAAATGTTACTGGCCTCAAGCCGAAATTAGGCCTCCATTGGCTGGAGATTACTGCAGCTAATGAGGTGGACCGTGCCATTACCCTCATTGCTCTGCAGCCTTTCCTGCTCGAATTGTTCCTTTCCCTTCCCCCACCCTTCATCCGACGGCCCCCCTAAAAAGAAACCACATTCTCGCCCAATCGATTCCCCGGATTGTTGCAAGCCCAAGCGCCCCGTTAAAAGGAGCCCAGCCGCTCCCCGCCGAAGCCTAAACGAATGAATCGGCCCATGGCCAGAACAGTATGACGAGATCTCATCTGGCACCACTTTTGGCACTTACTAGTGGAGTAGTAAACTGCAAGTAGTTGAAGACTCCACGCTGCCGCTGGCGGGCGGATGTTTTAGTCCTCGTCTGCTCTGTGCTGGGAATATATGAGCCGGCTATTTTAGCATCTTGCTTCTTCCCGCTGGCCCTCCTTTGCGGACCGCTGACAGAGATTGATCCGACCATTTGTGTCTCAGCGGACCCTTTGCTGGCTCAGGAAATCTCGCCCACATCTCCCCAGGTTGATGATCTGCACATCGACACAGAGACATACAGTCTCCCCGAATCACTGCCGTTCCCGCCTACCTTCTTCCGGGTGCTTTCATGTCACTCCCAGAACTGACGTAAGGGCGGCAAACACAATGGTTTTAACGATGATATTCCAAATACCTCTCCCCGTAGCACCCTTTTTTCCCTGTTGCACCAAAATGCTGGCCATCAGACCGAAGAGACACGAACCTTGTATACAGTGTAAATACACCATAAAACTGTATGGACATCCCTTGCCCATCGTCATCAGAACGCGTCTTCCAACTTTGTCCTGAGGTCACGATGTACTTTCGTACCCCAAGCCATTTTAGCGAGAAACACCCGCGACACCTTAAATCCATTGTCAGCTTTTTTCTCTTCAAATGTTCTTTCTGATGGAGACTCCAGCCATTCGATCTTGACTCTCGAGTTGCAAACTAAGGACAATTTAACTTCACTTTGTAGTCGGTTGTGTCCAGATTCTAGGAACTTCACCAAAATACAAATTTCCCCCGGCGATAATCGTAGATTTAAATCTTCTCAAAGCGCTCGGTCTCCCAAGTCTTGAGAACCAGTGTTGATGAAACAGCTTTTCAGCCTCGAAACGTTGACGTGGCTGAATCACGTGATTGTACTTAGCCCCTCTGCTGGGGTTGGCGGATTATTATTATCACCTTTTCACACACGAAATTGAAATTTTCCCTGCCTAGGAAGCCGTCAACCTCAAAACTTCATCGAGTTAAGACGTCAGCTCCGTCTGCGTCCAGTTTTTTCATCACGGCGCGCGCTGAGCCTCGCATCGCCTAAACGACATCTCCTCGATACCATCAAGATTCCCCCAGAGGAGGTTGCCCAGCATGGTAAGCCCGAGTCTTTCCCCATTCCAATCGTCAAGTTACCTTGGAACCCCAGTGTCTTGTTGCCTCTACCCCTCCCAAACCCCTCCTCACATAGTACCCAGCTTCGTCTAGCCGACATTCACCATGCGGGTATGGTCGGTCACAATAATATCTTTGTTCGTGTCGGTTAACCTTGTTCTTCTTTTCTAGGCTCCTCCACCCCATCAAAAACCCGAAAATGTGCTGAAGCGCGCCAACGAACTCATCGGGGTTAACCAGGCCCCCGCGGCCTTGGTCCTGCTCCATGAGCACATCAACTCGAAGCGATCTCGAAATGTCCCCATCGCCTCCCTGGAGCCTGTGATGCTCCTTCTCGTCGAACTTTCCGTCGAGCAAAAGAAGGGAAAACTCGCCAAGGATGCCCTGTACCAGTACAAGAACATCAGCCAGAACACCAATGTTGGCACGATTGAGGTATGCTCTTGATGCGCGCTTTGTTTCACCCTTGCTCTTGTTTTTTTCTTTTCTTTTTGTTTTCTACTTTCGTTCGGCTACTGACCCCTGAGAACAGCTCGTGCTGAAGAAATTCATCCAACTCGCCGTTGACAAAGTTACAGCAGCTCAGCAAAAGGCCGATGAGGTCCAGTCGAGCCTCGAAGCCACCGCTGCTGGCGAGTCTAATATCGAGGACTTGGAGGCCAGCGAAACACCCGAGTCCATCCTCTTGGCCACCGTCTCCGGCGAGCAATCTCGTGACCGAACCGACCGAGCCATTGTCACCCCCTGGTTAAAGTTCCTTTGGGAGGCCTACCGCACTGTTTTGGATATTCTGCGAAACAATGCCCGCCTTGAGCTTCTTTATCAGAGCACGGCTCTGCAGGCCTTCGATTTCTGTCTTAAGTATACCAGGAAGACTGAGTTCCGGAGGCTTTGCGAGCTGTTGAGGAATCACGTCCAAACCGCCGCCAAGTACTCGTCCCAAATGCATGCCATCAACTTGAGCGACCCCGACACTCTCCAGCGCCACCTCGAGACCAGGTTCCAACAGCTCAACGTTGCCGTTGAGCTCGAGCTCTGGCAGGAGGCCTTCCGCAGCGTTGAGGACATCCACACCCTCCTCAGCCTTAGCAAGCGACCCCCCAAGAACATCATGATGGCCAACTATTACGAGAAGCTTACCCGTATCTTCCTCGTTGGCGAGAACTATCTTTTCCATGCCGCCGCTTGGTCTAGGTACTATAGCCTCCTTCGCCAGTCCGCTCTTCTCCTCGCCACTGGTCAGGGCCGCAAGGCCGACAATCCTCCCGCTGCCGAGGCGGATATCCAGCGCGCTGCTTCGTTCGTCCTCCTCTCCGCCCTCGCTATTCCTGTGATTAGCACCACGAGGTCCCGCGGTGCCATGGTTGATTTCGACGAGGCCAGGAAGAACAAGAACTCCCGCCTCACCCACCTTCTTGGCATGTCCCAAGCTCCCACTCGTGCCGGCCTCTTCCGTGATGCTTTGGCCAAGTCTCTTCTCAAGAGGGCCCGACCTGAAATCCGCGATCTTTATAACATCCTTGAAGTCGACTTCCACCCTCTTTCAATTTGCCAGAAGATCTCCCCTATTCTGACCAAGATTGGTGCTGATGCTGAGATGGAGAAGTATATCCTGCCTCTGCAGCAGGTTATCCTCACGCGCCTGTTCCAACAACTCTCCCAGGTGTATGAGACCGTCGACTTGGCGTTCGTCGAGAACCTGGCCAAGTTCCCTGAGCCCTATCAAGTCACTCGCGCCACTGTTGAGAAGTTCATCATGAACGGAAACAAGAAGGGCGATTTGTCCATTCGCATGGACCATGCTACCGGTGTCCTCAGCTTCGATAACGATGTCTTCTCATCATCCAAGGCCGGATCGGGAGCCGGATCTGCCGAATCCGAGACCGGCTCGATCCAGAGACTCCAGAGCACTCCCTCCGAGATTGTTCGATCTCAGCTCACCCGCCTCGCCAAGTCCCTCTACACTACCTGCTTCTACATTGATCCCAGCTTCAGCAAGACCCGTGCCGAAGCCCGCCAGGCAGCCCTTGCGCGTGCCCGTGCCGGAGCGGAAGAGGAGCACAATGCCATCCTTCAGCGAAAGGAGGTCATCGAGCGACGAAAGGAGGCCGCCTCCGAGGCCCAGGCCCGAAAGGAGCGTGAGCTTGCCCAAAGGAAGCGAGAGCAAGAGCAGGCTCTCCAGGAGGCCGAAGATCGTCGCCTCGCAGCGGAGCAGAAGGAGCGAGAGGAGCGCAGGCTCAAGGCTGAGCGGGATCGCGTTCGCAAGGAGGAGCTCAAGAAGCAGATCGCTGATCTCAAGATTGGTCCTAACGCCATTGACATTGATATGGACAATCTGGAGAATCTTGATAGCAGTGAGCTTCGGAGGATGAAGCTCGCGCAGCTCGAGAGGGAGAAGAATGATATCAACGAGAAGCTCCGAATCACCGGAAAGCGTATCGACCATCTTGAGCGAGCATTCAGGAAGGAGGAGAGCAAGAAGTTGCCCGCGGATTATGAGAAGCAGACGGAGCAGGACAAGGCCACGTACGATGTTGTGAAGGCCCAGACTCTCAAGGACGCGGAAGAGAAGCACAAGGCTGCCGTCGAACTGAAAGGCAGGCTTAGCAGGCTGGTGCCGTTCTTCACGGAGTTCCGCAGCGATCTCCACGAGCGCCGCCGCGACGAATTTGAGTCCCGCCGCCGCGATGCGGAGAGGGAGCTTGATAGGCAGATTACTGCTCGCAAGAGGGAGGTCAGGGAGCGCAGGCTCCGAGAGAAGCGTGAGCGTGAGGAGAAGGAGAGGCAGATCCGCGAGGCCGAGGAGGCGGCCGCTCGCGAGCGCGAAGAGAAGCAGAGGCTGGAGGAGGCCAAGCGCGAAGAGCTTGCTCGTCTTCGGGAGCAAAGGGCTCGGGAGTCGGAGGAGGCCCGCGAGAAGGCTGCTCTGCAGCTCAGGCGCGAGGAAGAGGCTCTTGCCCGACGCAAGGAAGAGAAGGAGAGGGCCAGGGCCCAGGCGGAGCGACCCGAACCTTTCGCCGCCGCCAGCGGTGCTGGTCGCCCACCTCTCAAGCTTCCTGGTGCTGGAAAGTGGAGGGAGCGCGAGGCTGCCAAGGCCAGCGAGGGAGCTGCCGCTCCTTCCCGTGCAGCCCCTCCCATGGAGCGAACAGATTCCCGGGAGCGCGTTGGTGCCGCCCCACGCCTCAACCTTGCGGGTAGCGGCAACAAGCCCAGCTGGCGTGATAGGCAGCGTGAGAGGGAGGCCGGTGGCCGAGACGACAGCAGCAGCCGTGCCGGACCCCGTGTGCCCTCTGGCGCCGGCGGTTACCGCATGGACCGTACCGATTCGGGCAGGGGTGCCAACGGACGAAACGAATCGCCTGCTGCCCCGGCTGGTGAGCCCATCCGGCCCTCCGGCGCGCCCGGCAAGTGGGTGCCTCCTCACAAGAGGACTTGAAAATGTTTTACGCCAGTCCAGTTATAAGTCGCATTTCCTCCTTCCTTTGGTCAAGTCAGGGATTCATCTCGCTTTGTTTTATTTTCTACTTTTGGCGTCTAGGATCTGGCAAAGGGTAGAGGTTTAAGCAACGAAGATAGTGCAAAAGGGGTGGAAAGGAGGAAGGGAATGCTGCTCTTTGTTTTGTACGTTCGAAAATTGAAGTCCTTCCCGGTCGTCCTTCACGATATTCCGGACTCCCCAAGGACTAGTATAATGAGGCAGACGGCAGCTTCGGGGCCTAGTTGTAGATTCAAAATTGCATTCTTGAGCATTTACAGACGAACATTACTTGTGGGTGAATCGTTGACATGGTTGGTTGTTGATGTTGAGTATCTCTATCGTTTCTCTAACACAAGTCCGTCCTTTGCAGTGATCTGGGAGCATTAAACAATATACAAGGCGATTGGCTGTTAGCGATGCAAGCTTCAATGTTGGCACTTCCTGCACCCCTTCGTCATGTACCTTTGTACTTCGTATTATCCGCGGTGTCTCCAACCAAAGTCGGCAGAGACGAAGATGGATCAATGCATTAAGATATACGAAGTGGGATGCCTTTGATCAGAGGGGAAACATCACATCAGCTTTGACACTTTTTTCTTGTCAAGTTATTGACAACATCGAAGCAGACCGCGTCAACCCTAACGCCTTCTCAGCTGAACCATTGATCGCCGATTGACCCACCAGGGGTCTCCAGAAACGGACATATTTTGCTTCTCCTAGCCAGACTACGGTCATGCTAGAAGAATTCTTCGAAACTATGTTCCTGTCCTAGTTTTCCGTCTTGTCTCGGGAATGAGAAAGAGAAGGAAAGGCAGAGAGAAGAAAAAGAACAGAGAAAAAATAAAGGTGAGACAAAGAAATGCCCGAAAACCTGGGGGTCTTTCGAGGGAGTATGGGGAGAGAAAAGAAATACTTCCGGGAGCGGCTGAAGATTTTGGAACCACCTCCGCATGAAGAGGCGCTGCTTTATTGATTCTGGCGGTTCCGACTTTTCCGTGCTTCGTATTGCCAGCGGGCGGAAAGAAAGGAATGTCGAGAGCAGCCAGACGCTCCAGCATTGGTGCTATTCCTCTCGGTCTAGCTGTATTTAGCACATACATCCACTCTTATCTACCCACTCTTTCCTATGGATACAGCAAAGACGGAAAAAATGAGAGAGGACGAGTGGTGTTGAGCCCACGCCTATTGGGCGCGAGCAGGACTTCAGTGGAAAGTCAAAAAAAAAAAAAAAAAAAAAAAAAAAAAAAAAAAAAAAAAAAAAAAAAAAAAAAAAAAAAACTGGCGATGTGATGGTGTAGTGTAAGTCCTTTTCGCGCCCACCGCGGGTTCAGCGCTTGGCTTCAGGACATGCCATCGTGAGAGCAGCAGCGAGGAAAGTCAGGCAAGCCAGTAAGGGAAGAAAACAGATGGGAAATGAGATGGCGCTGGCAGGCTGGCCTTTTCCTCGGGACCTGACATTGCAATTATCGTGATGGCGAGCATTGAAGTACCAGGCTTGAAGGGCCACAGACCAAGTGACTGAGCGCCCATAGAGGAGACATTCTTGGAGCACGACTTTGTGAGAACAGCGCAAGTACCACAACGAGACGGAGACGACGACGACGCCTACGACTCACCTGAAATGGTCAACAACGGCCCCTCCAATCTCATCATGCAGGTCGAAAAGAACAGCCCTAAAGCTGCAGGGCCCCGCCAGACACCCCTGTCAAATCCGAGGGCCACAGGGCAAGAAAACCCCATCCGAATCAATAATCAGAAGCGTGGATGGCGTCGTCGCAGCCCTGGACGTCCAAGCCACGACCAATTTTGTGAGTTGTCAGGGCGTTCTAGCGGCAAACCTACTCGTCTAATACTAGTAGTCGTGCCCGAGAATGTCATCGCGTTGAAGAAAAGCCCCTTGCGCCATGCCTGTTTGGGAAGAGCACCCTCGTTTTTTTCTCTTCTATTCATCGTTATACCGGCCGACAAGCGAGCTGAAAAAGGGCCAGCGCACAGCCTGGCCAGCATTATGGGTACTTCATGGAGCATGGACTAGCGCCGTGTGATATTGGTCGGAGACGACGAAAATGAACTGACCTTCTGCTGAGGTTTTTGACGAGACCATGCGGGTTTTCCCACTATTGCTTCGTAGCTGCTTCGATGGAATCCAGAGTCGCAGCCGCCCAATGCTCGTGTTTTGGGATGACGCCTCAGTTCTGCACCGTTTTCTCAGCTTTCTTTCACCATGTGGCAGCAGGACAGGACAGGGCAGGATGGCTAGCCCTTCCCGAACAAGCTTTCCAAGGGTGTGGAGCGAAGGTGAATGTTACCTTGAGCTTTCCTTTTTTCCGCAGATGCCGTCTTGGTATACGAAGTACTTAAAACTTACATCGATGGAGGTATCCAGTCTCCTCTTACTGGTTCCTTGCGTGAGGTGGCGCGCAGTCTTGGTAGTTGCTGGGTCCATGTTATAATAGTGTCTGTCCTATATGCGCCAGTGCCCCCCTCAGAGGGTGAACAGACGAGGACGGAAGAGGCAAGGACCAGGGGTAGCGGATGGAGAGAGAGAAGAATCCGGGCGAGGCTCCGGTGGGCGGGTGAGACTCCATTATGAAGTAGAAGTATGTTTATAAGTGCAGTAGTCTCTCTCCCTTCCGTGTAGGATCAGCGGTTTAACCATCCCCGTTCTCGATTGGACTCGTCGTCTCACCGAGTGACACTCGTTCATACGTTCGTTCTATACGGGACTTGACTCTTGCCGTTGCTGATATTCGGCTTCAGGCGTGCCTTTCGCTTCCTCCGTCCCACTCACTTTCGTTTTTGTCTTGCTCTTCAGTTTCTTTTTTTTTCTACCCTTGCTGAAAAACGATGGCCGGTCTAAAGACCCTCGTTGCCCTCGCGGCGGCGAGTCTCCTCCAGCACACCGGGGCCTCGCCTCTCCACTTCCGTGCTGTCGATGTCGATGCTCTTCTTGCACCAGCCTTGGCCGTCAGGGCCGACTCTTGTATGAAGAACTATCTTGGCGCCTGCATGCCGACTATCCCTGTTGGCGCCATTAGTTTCCCTCCGGCGTGCTCTGCCGAACCGATCGTCTCGAGCTCGACTGTAAGCTCGACGGCGTCTTCGACCTCGAGTGAGATTTCGAGCACTGCCTCATCGACATCGAGCGAGGTCTCCTCCACTTCCACTGAGTCCTCGACTTCCACGGAGGTTTCTAGCACTGTCTCTTCGACTTCCAGTGAGGCTTCGAGCTCGACTGAGTCTTCGAGCTCTACCGAGGTTTCTAGCACTAGCTCTTCGACCGCCGAATCCTCGAGCTCGACCGAGTCCTCGACCTCTGCAACTGAGTCTTCGACCTCAACCACTGAGTCTTCGACTTCGGCCACTGAGTCCTCCGCTTCTTCGACTGAATCTTCCACTTCAGCCACTGAATCCTCGACTTCGGCCACTGAGTCTTCTACTTCTTCGACTGAATCGTCCACCTCTGCAACGGAGTCCTCGACTTCGACTGAATCTTCAACCTCAACTACTGAGTCCTCGACTTCGGCTACTGAATCTTCGACCTCAGCCACCGAATCCTCAACTTCAGCCACTGAATCCTCGACTTCGGCCACTGAGTCCTCTGCTTCTTCGACTGAATCTTCAACTTCAACCACTGAGTCCTCAACTTCAACCGCTGGATCCTCTACGTCTGAGACGTCAGCCTCTTCTACGTCGAGCGAGGCTTCGACCACTAGCTCTTCCACTTCGAGCGAGATTTCGTCCACAGACTCTTCGACTTCAAGCGATGTGTCGACTACTTCCTCTTCCACGTCGAGCGAAGAATCGACTATCAGCTCGTCCTCCTCCTCGAGCGAAGTTTCGACCACCAGCTCTTCCACTTCAGGTGAGGTCTCGACCACCAGCTCTTCGACCTCGAGCGAGGTGTCGTCGACCTCTAGCTCGTCTTCGACCTCCAGTGTAGTCTCAACCACCAGCAGCATCGCCTCGAGCACCACCAACCCGCCCACCACGACGTCCTCCCCCGTCGTGACAACCACCCAGCCTCCCCAGCTTTGCACAACCACCGTCGTCACGCCCTCCACCTGCGAGTACAAGGTCGGCAAGTGGTGCGCCAAGGAGATCCCCGACTGGACCGACCAAACCGGCTGCAACAAGGCCAAGAACAGCTGTCAACTCCAAGTCGCCTCCTGCTTCACCAGCGCCGGATTCCCCGCGGCGCTCGACTGCTTCAGCTTCTCTGCCTGGTGTGGCGGTATCGACAACCACTGCAGGTCCAGCTGCAAGTCCAACAACAAGAACACCTGCGGCAAGGCCAAGTACTACCAGAGCAAGCCGCCCAAGGGCTACCAGCCTCCCAAGACTGCCACCTCTACGTACACTTGCCCCTCGACTTCGACCAAGCCCCCGACGGCTTCGACGACCGCGCCTACCATCCCCGACGCTACTAACCTTTGCGTCCAACCTACCAGCTGGCTCTACGGCTACGGCCCCGGCAAGGCTCTAGGTGGTGTCGACATGCCCCTCCTCACCTGCAACAACGTCCAGTCGGAGTTCTCTAAGTACCCCTTCAAGCTGTACACGTCTTCCACTGGCGCCCAGAACAAGGGCTACGCTCGTAACCAGGTGGCTACCGGTTGCGCCGACGCCTGCAAGGTGCAGTATAACAGCTGCACTAGCGTCTATGCTCAAGGAAACAACCTGTCCAAGATCAAGTGCAGGGCGCAGTATGACGACTGTGTCTTCACTAACAGGTCCCCCAACGTTTCATCCAAGTGCAAGACCTTTGGCAATTGATTTACCTCTGGCTTTAATGATTGATCTCCAGATCGACCTCGGCGGAAAAGTCAGTTGACCTTTTCTCACCTTGACCAAGGAATGGAGCCCTTCTTTCTCATTTTTTTTCTCTTTCCCTTCACATCACTCCTTTGTATACCCGTTTAATGGATGGACAAGATGGACTTTTTAATGTAACTAGCACACGGTTACCGGCTGTTCGAGGGCTATGGATATAAAATAAAGGGCGTAATTCGGGAGTACTTTGTAATAAAAGACCGTCGATGGTCATCGTCAACGTGTTTTGAAGCTTCAATATTATCAGCCAGCCTCCGTGATATCGAACTCGAATACGACAGAGCATGGGACTTCTGATCACCGTCAATAAACTGCAATCCCTTGAACATTATGCCATTATGCCATTATGCCATTATGCTACCGTACACTGGCATCTCGCGTGGCAGAGACGTCAAATGTGGAGACTGATCGTGAGCAGAAACATCGAATGACTTGGCGGCGATCTAGAAACGTGGCCATTTTCCGGGATCTCCGGATGAGCTTCCGAGTCGAGTGCCGTGTCGTGCACGAAGTACCGCGTCTTGTTTATATTGATGAATGTTTTATGTTACAGACCTGGATTTCGCGAAGGGTTTGATAAGATTGAGGGTGTCTATAGATCAATTGCATTCATGTGAAAGTGTAGGCTGGGGCGATCTTGGGAGGAAATAAAATCCCCCCGAAAAATCTAATAGAAATAAACCTCCAGAATCGACCTATGCCACCCTCTCCTTTCCCATTCCTTGTCTCTCTCTTCAACTTCACTCATATGATTTCTTAATTACATCAACAGAAACATATATATTATAATATACATCTCTATAATGGAGCCTCTCGTTTCAAAATACATCCCCCACGTCCTCCTCCCTCTTTTTTCCCTCGCACCATCTCAATACTGCCAAGCCTACTTCACCATCCTCGGACTCGGATGCATCGGTCTCCAGCTCCTACCATCTCTCCAAGATGCCCTCCTAAACTACGGCGCCCGCAAAGCCGCCGTTGGTGATGGCACCGCAACAGAGGACACCGTCGAGGAAAGCCTGCTGGTCACGCTCTTGCGCAAGCTAGGCCTACTCACGCGCGTGCCGCATTCGTGGTTCGTGCACTTCTACGTTGCCTTGTTGTGCCTCCAGGCCTTTTGGGCCGCCCAGTTCGCCACGCGTGGAAGGGTATTGACGGCCATTGCCGAGCGGGAGGTTGCCAGTGGGGGAGGGAGGGGAATGACACTGGGGCAGGTTGTGCTTGTGTGGGGTATGTTGTCGATACAGGGTGCCAGGAGGTTATATGAGTGTTTGGTCATCATGAAGCCCTCTGCGTCTCCGATGCTGGCTGTTCATTGGGTATTATCATTTCTGGTTTACGTCTTCATGAGCATCTCGATCTGGGTCGAAGGATCAGGTATGTTTCCCACCGCTGCTGGGCCTATGGAATCTCTGATAGTAAACCCCGGCCCCCCTGCTAACATTTCTGGACGTGTAGCATCGATTATCAACGTCTCTCTGGCAGATGCAGACCTAGCCCCCCCCTTCCATACCCTATTTCCTTTTATCTCCTTCGTCGTAGCATCTAGGCAGCAGCAGGAGGCGCATAAACATCTCGCTAGTCTCAAAAAGTACACGCTCCCGACCCAAGGCCTCTTCAGCAACATCGTCTGCCCGCACTACACATGCGAATGCCTCATCTATGTCGGCCTCGCTGCTGCGGCTGCACCTCGCGGCCACGTCTTCAACCCAACCCTCTTGTGTGCGCTCTTCTTCGTCGTGGCTAATCTGGGAGCGACGGCGAACAATACCAAGCGATGGTACGTTGAGAAATTTGGTGCCGACAAGGTGCCCCGATGGAGGATGATTCCGTTCATCTTCTAGATTGAAAGAAAGGATGAAAATAGATGAAAGATAGAAAGACACGAGAGTGGGAAATGTATCATAGACTTGCATCACGAGGGGGGAACCGTCATCTTTCCATGAGTCGTTATCGACGTCCGAGCATAGGATTAAACCGATTCCCGAGCTTGACGACCTTGAGCACATCACGATAGGTCAGGCTGATTCGCATCTGCCTCTCGTTGCTTCCGTTTTCGAACGGGGCCTTGGAGCCCAGTTGATCCCAGTTCGCGACGGTCTCAGCGGAGAGATTGACGTCTTCCTCAATATCCGCGATGCCGTGTAGATACTCCGTGTAGAGGTCATCCGTAGTGATAAGTATGCTCCTCGGCTCTTGGAGAATCCTGTAGACCGGCTCCGGGTCTAGAGCTCCATCTTCCCTGCTTCGATAGAGGTTTAGGCAGAGGCTGGAGCCTAGGCTCACGGTGCACACGACGGGGTGATACGCTGATCCATCCTATGGGCGCATGAGCTTTCGCCCTCTCTACAAATGCCGACCTTTGTTCTTGTTTGGTCCTTTTTTACGTTTTGCTATATTACGGCGATTTTTTGTGTACTTAACTTATGCGGCATGATGCCCACTCCAGGAGGGTATTCGTTTATTAGAACATGGTTCGGCTTCTTGTGCGGGCTGATCGAGAAAAGGTTCGTTTTGACACTGGAGTCTGTACCGTAATCGATCGAGAGAAGTCGCGAGACGACGGGATCTACGAGCCACCGAGGCAAAGGTTCATCGAGAAGGGCGTTCTTCACGAGGTCGGAGGGCCATGTCTGCAAGCGGCGGTGGGTAAGTTGCTTCCATCGGGGCTTCGGCGCGTTTGCGATCTGGAGTCGCAAGGGCATCAATATCGGCAAACGACGAGGGACGTCTTCGGGGGTTCAGGTGTGACGGCAGCATCGCGAATATACCTTGTCTAGGATGAACTGTTCCTCCTCATCTGTTATGAAATTAGGGATGTAGTATGCCGATGCTGGGAGAGTTCGGACCTTGGCATCTTCGAGAGATTGGGGGAGTGACGGAAGAGTGGGCGAGGAAGAAAGGGGGGTCGGAGGCATCGTGGTGATGGCGTTATCCGAGGGTTACTTTAGTCGACGAGATTAAGACCAACACAAAGTGCAGGGTGGAGGGAGATGGGCGCAATAAGCAGTTGATCGTGGGCTCGACCGAGGATATGAGCAAGTCGATCAGTGGTCTGTTAAGAGGCGCCAGGCCCAATTATAGGTACAAAGTACTTTTGTTTTTGGATGTCACGTCAGGCAAAAGGCAAACGGCAATCGTCGCGGAATGGGCCAAGCTGAGTGGCTACTTCCTGTTGGTGGCGTTGCGGTAACTTATAACGGAGATCATCTGGTGTTAACAGGTGGCGGTTTATGTTTTTAATTGTGGGCCTTAAGTTATGTTTTGGTTCGCGTGAGTAAGAAATACTGAAGTACCAAGTACATACGGACGCACCTCTCGTCTTCGTAAACACGAGAGCCCGGTACAGGCAGCAGTGGTTGGAGGTCTCGACACGACCCCCCCTGGGAGTTCCAAGCCCAGGCTGCAATGTATCTTGAGAGATCATCCAATCATATGCGAAGCCCTGAGATGAGGGTGAGTTTTGATCGAAATTTTTCGGTTTGCATTTGCTCCGGTTGGGTAGACCAGCGAGAGGGGGAAAATGGAGCAGGATGGAGCCTCGTGGTATTACGAAGTACTCGTATCGATTGATGATGATCTTGATCCGATCAAGGAATCAAGGGCACAAGCCTTCCGCGAGTACTGCTGAATTGCTCCAGTAGCTGGACGAGCCAGGCCAAAAGTGCGCTCGCGGCCCAAGTGGAGCGCCGGAGCAGAGCCAAGCAGCACAGATAACACGATTAAACCCGGCCAAGAAACCCAGAAGGGACCCAGAAGGGATGCAGACCCGGTTGACTTAAATAGGCCAATCAGAAGCTGCTCTGTCTGACACTCTGGGAAAGACCAGCCCAGCCAGCAAGGAGCACAGAGCAGGCAAGTGCAGAGTACGAAGTACCTGTGTACTTCGTACTTCATGGTCGCAGAGAAGGAGCAGGAGAGCAGGAGCAGTGGAGACTGGCTGGCAACTTGCAAGGGAACATTGAAGGAACATTGAACCTGAAATCTCCCCCAAAAGCCCCATTTGTAGAAGGTCGTCAAGTGTTTCCAATTTCGTCGATTCATCACCAGCAATTCCAGCACCTAGAATTCTCAACAACCCCCCGAGTCCAAGTTCTAATTCCAGTTCTTTTGCCTCGTTTTGATCACGACCGTGAATCCGAATCCGCCATCGCCCATCCCCGACGACTAACGCTTCTTGCCACTCCATCAATCCCCTCCAGTGTCTGAGATTGATCCTTTCCCCTCCTTTCGCCTTTCAATCTCCCTTTGTGTCCGAAATCGTTTTCGCTGCCAAAGCGGAAAACACGTCGAGCTCTTCTCCCCCCTCATCTTCGCTCTTCGCCATTCGATTTTACGGGGGGTCACCTTTCGCTTCCTTTTTACTATTTTGACCCTCGAAAACCTTTGTACTCGACTCGATTATTCAACGACGTCCTCCCACGGCTGATCTTGATCCTCTTCGAATCTCTTTGTCCCGAGTCCTCTTTTTTTTTGTCATCGTCTTCCTTGACTTGCCTCTCGATTTTTTTTTTTCGATCGCCCATCGTCGTCGTCTCGAGAATTGATCTCCACCAGGAACAATTCTCATCAATTCGCACCCACCCCGACATTCCTCTCTTTCTCTAATCAAGGCCAACTCGCGGCCCAGGATGGTGCTAGGTAGTAGATCATTCCCCAAATAAATGACATGGATGCGCAGAATGCTGCCGGGCCCGACAAGACGAAGCCTGCCGCCGCTGCTGCTTCCGAATCAACCAAGCGACCCGACCATGACCCGGACCAGAACCGATCGTCGTCTTCGTCGACCTCTGCTAAACCTCCCGCGACCGCCTCCAAGCCATCTCCTAATGCGGACAAAGATGTAAAACCTAACACGAACTCGTCCGCTGATGCAGGTGACGACCGTAGCGTAGCCGACGCGGCCAGCTCCGACGCTGAAACCATTGTGCTGCCGGGCAAGGACGGCCACTCGCCTTCCAAGGTTCGAAAGGTAAAGCATGAGAACAGGAGCGATGATGACATTCCTGCAACTGCAAGAAAACCAAGAGATCGTGATCGAGATCATGGAAATGACCATGGTGGTCAACGTGATCACGGTGACAAAGAGAGGGACAAAGATGGTAGTCACAAAGATGGTCCTCATGGCAGAGAAAAGGAGAGGGAGAGAGAAAGGGAGAGGTCTGCGACAACTGGTGCCTCTGTTTCTGCATCAAATAGCGCTGCGCCTTCTCCTTCCCTCAAAAAGAAGCGACTGCCTGAAAAGCTCTCTGAAAATAAGCCATCCTTGCCAGCTCCAGGTCAAAGAAACAAAGACACCTCAGCATCGACTCCGACCTCACCTCCACCGAAACGCCGCAGGTCTACCGATGCGAACCCCCGTCAAACCCACGCCGACTCGGATTCGGATAATGGCCGTCACAGGTCACCCAGGGCATCCAAGGAGAGGGCAAAATCATCTGACAAGGTTATTCCCCACAAGAGGAAGGCGCCCAAGGTCGAATCCGAGGACGAGGAGGAGCAGCGAAAGGCCCGCCGTCAACGGACTGCTCCTGCCTCTACCGGTCCTTCTGGCGGCGACTCCCACTCCGCCTCTCATTCCCACGCGCACGCGCACCCATCAAAACACACTCGAGACCAGCAAAAATCTTCCAGGCCATACGACCAGACAAGTGCTCGTGGAAGATCTGTTTCCCCCCAACCTCGCCCTCATCGCCGCAGCGCGTCTACTCAATTACCAGCACAGTCAATAACTGGCCTGAGTCAAAAGAAGAAACGCGTGCCCGCGCCGCTTCAATCCACAGACTACCATTCGGACGAGTCTTCTGCAAGCGGAAGCCCTCATCCGAGGAGCTCCAAATTACGAAGCTTGGCCACTCCCGCAACCGCCGACTCCACCATTTCTCCCGCCAAAATGGCCCCTCACAAGAAGCACCTTGATGCGCACGGTCAAACATTCCTCGCCCGGGCCTGCGCCCGCGGTGAATATGAGCAAGCCAAGCAACGCCTCACCGAGCGGCCCGATGATTTGAACGTTGCCGACTATGCCGGAAATACCCCCCTCCAGATTGCCGCAATTAACGGCTGCGAGGATATCGTCAAGCTTTTGATCGATGCCGGTTGCAATCTCGACTGCGTAAATTACGACAAGGATACACCTCTGCTCGATGCCGTCGACAATGGTCATCTAGGCGTGATCAAGCTGCTGCTCGACGCCGGCGTGAATCCTCGCAAGGCCAACGTAAATGGTGAAGAACCCATTGACAGAGTAAATGATGACATGGACAACGCCGACGAGATTCGCGCTATCCTTAAGGAGGCCAGGCAGCGCATAGGCGACAGGCGACGAACTTCCGAAGAACATCACAACGAACGTGCCGATAGTCGTCCTTCTCACGGCCCCGAGAGTCCCCGTCGCTCCCCCGTCGCTACCTCGCATGGAGTAGCAGCTCCAGGGCGACGAAGCACTAACATGAGGGCCACAAAGACAAGCAATCACTTACTTTATATGCCCATGGATGACAAGACACTCCGCCAAGCTGCCGGCCGTGGAGACGAGGAAACTGTTACGCGCATTTTGCAAGTTCGGGACGGCTGCGACGACCCGGAGGCTATGGTCAATGCTGCCCGTGGTGGGCACGATCTCGTTATGCAGCTTCTTCTCGCGTTGGGCGGTGCGAACCCCGATCCTCCTCCAGTACCGAACGTTGCTCCCGATGTCGCTACCCCCATGTTGGCTGCGATAGGTCAGGAAAATATCAAAGTCATACAGCTCCTTCTCGACCAGAACAACTTTGATCCGACCAGAAGGTTCAAGGGAGACACCTACTACGAGATAGCACGTCGCCGAGCTGGCCCGAATTGGAAGGAGGAGGAACATATCCTGCAGAAGGCCTATGACGAATATAAGAAATCGAGGTCTAAGGAATCTTCTAAAAAGTCACCTAGCCGGAGGGAGCGAGAGAAGGAGAGGGAGGCCGAGCGCGAGCACAAACGCGCTAATCGGAACGAAGCTAGGGAAGAGTCCGCCCGCTCCGTCAAACGTAGTCACGCAGCAAGCCCTTCACGCGACGCCCCCGAACCGAAGAAGAAGACAACGACCTCGTCGAAAGCCGCGTTGAGCCCGAAGGAGAAGAAGCGCCCAGAGCCGCCTACTCGCCACGATGACCACCACACATCTCCGAAGCGCGGACCGGGCCGTCCCAAGAAGGACGATCGCGTCCCCTCCATCGCGGTATCCGACCGCGAGAACTCGCCCGCGGTCCACAAGCAAACCAAGGCTAAGCGGACAGAGTCTGATTTAGCCGCCATCTCATCGGAAGGTGAGACTGCCAAGCCGCGGAGGAAGCTGATATCGAAGGGCGAACTGCGCAGCGAGCGAGAGAAGCAGAGGCGGACGAGTCAAGTCTCCACCGGATCATCGATGAAGGATCCAGCAAGCCCTCAAGATTCTCGAACCGATGATCATCCTGAAAAGGAAAAGCTCAAAGGGGAAAAGTATCATGACCGTACAAAGGCGATCAAGCGCGACGAATCCAAGGACCGCTTATCCGTATCCGGAGAAAACAGCTCGAAGCGGCACAGATCTAGTGCGACTCCCCCTCACTCCGTCAGCGGCGACAAGGAGGACAGCGAAGTCCCTACGAAGCGGCGACGATTGGACGTCGACGGCAAGGAACGACGCCCGAAACTCAGTTCCTCTGCCGCTGAAGATCGCCCCGCGAAGTCCAATCTCTCACGAGAGCAGTCTCTTGCTAGGTCTATGAAATCGGCCAAGGCGAGCGCGATCAAGGCTCGCGATGACGATGACAGGAAGGAGCCGAAGCCCAAGAAATCCTCGGAATCCAACAGGCGCGAGTCAAACAAGTCCACGTCTAGCGAGAAGTCCATCCATGTTAAATACGAGGATGCTGATGTAGATATGGCAGACGCACCTCCCCTAGGGCGCGGCAACGAAGCGGAGGCTAAGTCCAAGGATAATCACCAGCATCACAGCCAAGACAAGAAGCGGTCTGCGGACGATGCCGACGTTACCGCCTCTAAGGAGGAAAAGAAACGCCGGGATGCCGAGGAGAAAGAGAAGGAAAAGGAGAAGGAGCGAGAGCGGAGGAAGAAGCGAGAAGAGGAGGAAACCAAGCGGCTAGAAGAAGAGGCCAAACGCAAGGAGGCGGAAGAGCGGAAGCGGCAAAAGGAAGAGGAAGAGAAGAAGCGTCGCGCAGAGGAGGAGAAGGAGAGGAAGCGAAAGGAAGAGGAGGAGCGGAAACGCAAGGCGGAGGAGGAGGAAAAGAAGCGCAAGGAGGAAGAGGAGAAGAAGCGTAAGGAAGACGAAGAGCGCAAGAAGAGGGAGGAAGAGGAGGAACGAAAGAGAAAGGAAGAAGAGGAACGTCTGCGCCGAGAAGAGGAGAAACGCAAGAAGCGTGAGGAAGAGGAGAAGAAGCGGCTCGAGGAAGAGGAGCGCAAACGCAAAGAAGAAGAAGCGAAGAAGCGTCGAGAAGAGGAGGAGCGACGACGTAAAGAGGAAGAAGAGCGGAAGCGAAAGGAGGAAGAAGAACGAAAGAAGCGCGAGGAAGAGGAACGACTCCAGCGCGAACAGATCGAACGTGAGGCCGCCGAAGCCGCCCGCCGTAAGCGCGAGGAAGAGGAGCGCCGAGAGCGAGAACACCGAGAGCGACAGCGCGCCGCCCGCGAGGCGGAGATTAGACGCCAACGAGAGGAGCAGGAGCGCATCCGACTTGCCAAACTGCCTCCTCTTCTGCGCTGGCTCGAGACATGCCCCAACCCAAAGAGCACAGATGTGGCTGAGAAGTTCAAGCACATGCAGGGAATCCGATACGACACAATTCGACCTGAGACGACTGGAACCGCCGACGGTAGGGAGCAATGGGTTCTCAACACCCAGGTTGCTCTCCTCCTCGGCGAGAAGGATCTTGCCCTTTCAAGATGTAGGTCTTTACCATCTCCGCATCCCCGTCCTTTCCGTTTTTTTCCATCTACTCGTGCTAACTGCGGATCCCTACTTTTACAGACACGGCATGGGAGAAGATTCCTGTTTCCAGCCTAGCAAAGAAGGCCATTTGGCGACTCGAGTCTAATCGTTACGCCCTCATCTCAGAGAGCATGTTTGACCTTGGTCTACAGCTCCCTAACTACTATGGCGAAGGGGTTGACCCGTGCAGGATGAGCTACAAAGTCATTGAGCGACTTCGTGGCGAGGCCTGGGATAAGTTCCTGAAACTGGACATGTTCTTCGTCAAGGTGAGTTCCTAGCAAAATCTTAGCATATATATGATGTCTACTGGTCGTAATTTCGAGCCTAACTAACCTCGGCGGGTTTTAGCTGTCGGACCTAATGTTTATTGTTCCTACCATCCCGCACTTGCGCGGCATCAGACTCAGTGTCGAGTACCGCGAGCTTCCGGAAAACGAGAGTCAACTGTTTGGATGGAAGGTGTCACAGAAGTGGAAGCAAGACCCGAACCCTGATCGGTTCTATGGCTTTGCGCCACGAAACAAGTACTACATCAACGGCGCGCTTGTCGACGAAGAGCGACCTGGCCTTTCCGCTACTAGCAGCCAGCCCTTTCCCGAGAGGAGGGTGCCTCGCCGGAATGGATTCCAACAGGTGTTCCCCGATGATCCGGAGTATGTCCGACTCTGCAAGGAGCAAGGTCTTGAGCACTTGCTGGAGGATGAATCCCGAGGCGGGCCCATAACCAACGGTGTCCAGACTAACGGACCGGTCTCGGGGGCTGGCGCTCAGATTCCCAATGGGACAACCCATTCGGTGCCAAGCAGTGCGGCTGCTGGTAGTAGTAGCCCGACGGCAGTGGCGTCGTCCCGCAACCTGCATAGTCCTCAACAACACTACCGACCTCTCGTTAACGGAATCAATGGCACTTCCAATTAACGGATCTGGCTTGTCAATAATTCGGCAGATCTGAGAAGGAACCCTACTACTAACTGACTCTTCGACCCTCTTCCACGTGTTCTTCTCTACGTCAGATCCAAGCGTCTCTGCATCAGCTCTTGTCTACTACTACTATATGTTCGGCATCGGGATCGGGTTATAAAGGGCATCGGGGCCTCGGCGTTTTGTTCTTTTTTTGTTCTACTTGTTTCACCGGTTCATTCTCTTCTTCCCTTGAAAGATTAGGATTTGCGTCTCACTTAAACGATACCTCGGCCTCTTTTCTTTTTGTTACCACGGCTGCGAGTTTTCTCTTCTCCGCTTGTTCTTTTTCCTTCCGACTCTTCCTTTCTCCGACTTCGGGTTATAAACGTCACGGGGACAAACATACGGGAGTACCGGTTTGGCGACCGAGTTGTTCTATTTTGGTCGGTTTTTCTTTTGTAAAAAGGCTTGTTCTTTTTTTCTGTTCATGTACCAAGGGAACTTGAAAGAGCAAAAGAAGCCGCTATTGTCGTTCTCTTTGCAAAACTTCATTTGTACTAGGTATTTCGGAAGGTTGGGGAATCAAAGAGGGGGGGGGGGGGGGGGGTTATTGTGCAATGGGTTGCACGGAATTTTTCCCTTCTTTTTTTCTTACATTTTTTTCTTGTCAATTTTTCTTGTCGTTATGTTGTTTTTTTCTTCTCTCTGTGTGATGTACAGGGTTGCTTTTGATTTCCCCCAATTTGATAGGGTTCCGAGGAATAAGGGCAAGGAGCAGCGAGAGAGAGATGGTTTCGAGTAACAACCGAAGTATATATCAATATATCCTTGTCAAACAAAGTTGCGGGTTTTACTGTTCCTCTTCTCTATTGCGAGTGCGAATGTGAATGTGAATGTGAATGAATGCAGTGCTCTCAGTAGCCGTCTTTCGATGCCAGGGAAAAAACTGGCTTTTCTCGAGTCGGCACCAAGAAAAAATGTGTGGGGAATCGTGATTGCCCGTTGCCACTTCACCGAGCCACGCCCACTAACAATTCTTTTTTTTCTTAGTCAAGAAGGCGAGTTTGAGGATTTTAATTGGGAGCATTTTTTACCCCGCCGAACTTATTCATCCCACATTCCCACAAGCTACCATCGACGATATCAAGCATCGGCGCCGAACACCACCAGTTGAGTATCCGCCTGGTGCGTCTACGAAACGGAATAGGAGCCAGGACTGGGGAGGCTAGGAAGAACATAGCACTTGGGAATCAACAGCGAGGAACACCGCCAACATGTCGACGACGGTGGAGAAGGTACGACCACACATATGATATGGTTTCCCGGAGCGATGCAGTGCTAACCCATCTTGAATCATGACAGATCAAGGAGATCGAGGCCGAAGTATGTAGTAGTTCTTTTCCCTCCGCTACCCGGAATATACCGTATCCCGTTCTTCGGTCGATGGCCGCAAGCTGCCCCGTTCACGACCCGGAGCAGCACGAATCCGAAGATCAGTGGGAACAGAGTCCCACTGCATAGATATATATGTATACTAACGAGAGGCGCAACGCTTTGTTTGCGACAAAACTATAGATGGCCCGAACTCAAAAGAACAAAGCCACAGCCTTCCACTTGGGCCAGCTCAAGGCGAAGCTTGCCAAGTTAAAGCGCGAGCTTCTCACCCCGACATCGGGCGGCGGTGGTGGTGGCGGCGCAGGTTTCGACGTTGCGAGGACGGGCGTTGCGAGTATCGGTTTTATCGGGTTCCCCTCCGTGGGGAAGAGTACGTTGATGAGCAAGTTGACAGGGCAGCATTCGGAGGCGGCGGCGTACGAGTTCACGACGTTGACTTCGGTGCCGGGTCAGGTTGTGTATAATGGTAGGTCCTATTCTTCTGGAACTCTGGAGGTTGTTAGTACGTTGCTGTTATTGAGAGTGGAGGTGGAAGTGGAAGAAATTAGAGAAAGACAAAGAGGTTTGGGGAGGTTGAGAGGGGACTGTTTGAAAGGGAAAACAAGGTCATTATCGGGAACAACTTGAACTGACTACCGTGTAGGTGCGCCACTGCAAATGATCGACTTGCCCGGTATCATCGAGGGAGCTAAGGACGGCCGTGGTCGTGGTCGCCAGGTCATCGCCGTCGCAAAAACCTGCAACCTCATCTTCATCGTCCTCGACGTCAACAAGCCCCTGACCGACAAGCACATCATCGAGTCCGAACTCGAGGGCTTCGGTATCCGCCTGAACAAGAGCCCGCCGAACATCACCTTCAAGAAGAAGGACAAGGGCGGTCTCAACATCACGAGTACCGTCGCTCTGTCTCACATCGACCACGACGAGATCAAGGCCGTCATGAGCGAGTACCGCATCGCTTCGGCCGACATCACGATTCGCTGCGATGCCACTGTTGATGATCTCATCGATGTGCTCGAGGCCAAGAGCCGTAGCTATATCCCCGTCATCTATGTTCTCAACAAGATCGACTCTATCAGCATCGAGGAGCTCGATCTCCTCTACCGAATCCCGAATGCTGTGCCAATCAGTTCCGAGCACGGATGGAACGTCGATGAGCTCATGGAGGCCATGTAAGTTCTTCCCCGGTGTCGGATGGTGTCTGACTGAGCATCAGTGCGCATGCATCCGCTCAAATGAGAAAAAGAAAGGAAATGAAAAAAAAGAAAGGAAATGAAAAAAAAGAAGGGCGGCCGCATAACGCATAGTTCACATGGCTGATGTTTGATGCAGGTGGGAGAGATTGAATCTGGTCCGCGTGTACACGAAACCCAAGGGTAAGATGCCCGACTACTCATCACCCGTTGTTCTCCGAGCAAACAAATGCACGGTCGAAGACTTTGTAAGTATTCTCCACTCTCCGATGAGCCGCCCCTTTCCTCTCCGCTCGTCTATTCCCACCGGCGGCTGTTCCCTTTTTGAGGCCTCTTTTCTTTCCAAAAGTGAAATTCAGACTCGCCAGGGGCGTGTGCTGACTCTCCTTTGTCTAGTGCAACGCCATTCATCGCACAATCGCCGAGCAATTTAAGCAAGCCATCGTCTATGGCAAATCCGTCAAGCACCAACCTCAACGTGTTGGTCTCTCCCACGAGTTGGCTGACGAGGATATCGGTACGTACCATCAGCTGGAACACGAGCTGGAACCTTTTTCTTCTTTCATGTTGGATCAGCCCCCCTTGGGACCTACTAGTAGAGATCCCTATGGCGGAAAGAGTGTTTCTTTTTTTTTCCTGTGCCCCTGGTTTGTGGCCTCGTTCCGACTCTGCTCTTGTTTTTTCCTCATCGATTTCCATCCACGACTTTGCCTGTAGCACAAACTGACTGTACTTTCCTTTTTCAGTGACAATCATCAAACGATGAGCAGCCTTATCTTCCTCGTACCAAGGACCGGGTCTGGGGCTCGGGTCTGGGCCTCCAAGTAGGTCCTTTCTCGCCTCGGTTCGGTCCTTACTTCCCCCGAGATATTATACATCTCGGGACTCGTGCGCCCCGGCCCTCCTATGCTTGATCATCTGGGAGGGTGTAAGTAATCGAGGGGTGCCTGGTTGCACTCTGAAAAGAAAGATTGGAGAAAAGGATGGATGCCGAACCTCCCAATTGGGGAAAACTCGGTTGGCGAGGCGGTTGGCAAGCGGGAGATCAGGAACAGGTTGGCCGAAATTCGGGCAAGTTGGGCATCAGGAACGAAATGAGGACAAGAGAACAATACTATTATGACAAGGAAACGATACAAGTGGTACCTCGGGGAGGAAGAAAAAGGCAGCCGCTGTCACATTCTGGTGTACACGAACCTAGCCAGGCCTGGCCATGTCAGGCCGTGGAGACCGTGCTATACCACGGACACTTGTGATGGAGGGGTGGGGCATTTGCAAGAGAAGGTGGCGATGTTTGGTGTGTGAGACATATGGCTTAACCGGGATATAGCATAACGAAGTGTGATATCTCGGGCATGGGGTACGAAGTATGGCGGAAAGAAGAAACGAAAATAAGAACCAAAAAAGCAATTGGGTCAGTTCCATATTTAGTTCCACTTGCAAGAAAAAGCAGGCCTCACTATTACAGAATGGAACAGAAATGGCCAAAAAAAAAGAGAACAAAAACAAAAGACCTCAGACGCTGGAAGTTGAACCTGGCAGCCCAAAAAACCGTTCTCACCTCAAAGGCACTAGCGCCCGCAGTTTCCGTAGCTTCCCTAGCTTCCCTAGTTTGCCGAGCTTGGCAACAAAGGAAGAGGGTGCGGTGAAGCCGTTGCTATGTTTTTCTCTCGTTGCTTTTTCTCGAGAAGGAAAATTCGATTCCGTCCCCACACCCTTGTTGTTATTTCCTTGTTGTCCCCTTTTTTGACATCTCTTGGTGGCGTTCTTTCGTGTGACGGAGACGAGGCTCCCGGGGCTCGCTCTCCGGTGGCCCCCTCCAACCCTGGGCCTGGCCACCTCTCCTGATTCAGACTTTCAAAGTGAAGATCGGCTTGGACGAGGGGGGTCGCCTCGATGAGAGTGTCGGTCCTTGTATCGAGTGAGTATAAGCGACTCGGAAAGGTGCTACGAGGTTAATAATGCATGGTAATATAACGGGGCATCGTCATGAAAAAGGGTCGCAGTATAGGGTGCCGGGCAATGCTCGGTTTCAAAACATTCCCTGGCCACTGGGCCTCGTTTAGCCTTGCATTTTCGATATCATGGGCTGGCGGCTAGCCGCCCCACGGCCAGCAATGAAATCGAAACAGTAGACGCTGTTGTAGTGGCATACCCTCCACCCTCCGATCGCCAATTCTCGCCCCAGCATCCAACGGAAATTTAATAATTCGAAGGCGGAGAAGGGAAGGGAGGCATGGCACGGAGCACCAGAGTATGGCCAGGGCCGCACAAGGCAACCGCCTCCCGGCCGCCTTAGGTTGTAATAGCAAGCAGTAAGCGATTTTTTTGTTGAAATATCGCCCATATCATTTCAGTTTTAGTGCGATTAACAGACGGCCGGCATGAAATCGGAGTGGGTATAGTAACATGCCCTCCCAAAGTTGAACTCTTACCTCGTCCTCCGTCGTCTAAGTCTCTGGCAGCCCGGGATCTTGCTTGCTAAGCACTGCCCGCGACGGGTCTCGCGTCTCGGCCAGCTCTCGCGTCGTAGGATTAGGGTGTGTCGAATAGAGATAGAGGTACTGTGGTAGACCGCTGTATACCAAGTATTTGTGGAGAGCTGGGTATCACTACCCCATGAGCTTCATCCAACATGGACCGGGGTTGGGAGGTCGAGCGTCGACAAGGGTCTTGATCGTCTGTCCACAAAATGCTGAGGTACGTGAGTACGAAGGCACCAAGTATTCCTGCTTCGTAAATGAGAGGGAATCCTCGGGGCCTGGACGAAGAGTCCATTTCCTTCATATCATCTTCAACCTGCATTGTTCGCTTCTCCCAAGGAATAGAGAGGAGCTACTCCTCCACTCCAGAAGAAAAGAAAGAGGAACAAAAAGCAAGGCCAAATCGTTCCGAAGCATTCCGGAAAAGTGTCGGTCGCCAGAGCGTTGCGCTGGAGTAATACACTGATGATGAAAGGGGCGATCTGGTGCGTTTCGAGTGCAGGTGTGGCTTGCTAGACATGCCACCAGACGCCTCTACTAGTAAACTAGTATGAGCCATTGCTTTGCCCAGACTTCAGCAAGCCGCCCAGTGAAGAGGGTTAATTAGGTTGAATGAATGAGAATCGTCATTTTGGCCAGACGAGAGATAGAGCAAAGATGCCTCCATCATGGAAATAGAGGACTAGACTTCGTAGGGTTAAAGCCTCGACTTTTCATGCATATGCTAAGCCTGGGCCGTCAGCGCCGATTTGCGCAACAGATATGGAGTACAACGATTGTTTTCTGGTCGGTCTTGTAACCATATTAGTTTGCGGACCTTATTCGTACAGTAGTGCCTTCGGATAACAAAAAACACAAGCCAACAGCGGTCGGGCAGTCGATGTTGATCTCCCGAAACGGGCGAACTTGCACTGACAAGGTTGTGCTCGCGGTTGACCCCATGCTATCACATCACCATTTAGGGAAATCCAGGCACACCCTACTAGGGCGAAATAGTGGATGCGGGCAATTCCTTGCCAGGCCATCTCCGCCCAAACCCGCCCAAGCCCGCTCTGCCCATGACATTTGACGGAGTACACTAGACTTCGTAGTGTACTTCGTACGCAAGTGGTGGAGAGCAAAAAAGCGGGCTTAGGACACTATGTTCCAAAGTGTCATAGTATTTCCGCGAAACTGCCTGTCTGACCTGCGTTGCTTTCTTCTTCTTGCAGGGCCGTCATCGATTGTCGACTTTCTAACCCTTTTCGCTTCTCTTCCCTCCGTTTTCCTTTACTAATTAGTGCCAACATCAAATTAAAGGCTGGCGGAGAAAACCGCTCAAGAGGCGGGGTGATCTCGGCCGGAGCGGGTAGGAAGCGAGACCAAACCACATTCAACGTCGTCTCGCAGGAAACAGGGATGGGTGTACATCTCCCGGATGTTGCGAAAAAAGTCAATTCAGGACCCTTGATGATTCCAACCTAGATGCGCTAGCCAAAAGGGAAATGAAAACACTGCATCGAATTTGCTTACCATCTGATCGCATATTTTTCTGCGTCATATTGCGACTTCTTGGGGGCGAGGTTTAAACAGGATACCCACCCACCCGCTTATCTTACCTTTCAGATCGATAGAGTCCACACTTCGTCGCTGGGCTGCGAGGTCACCATCGTCCAGTCGGGGTGACCTGCATTGCCGGGCCTCTTCTCATGCGGCCATGTTGAGTGTTGGGCCTGACCCCAGAAACCAGACCAGAGGAAAGAAGAAGCATATCCGTCGTACAGAGCCGTATGTATGTACGTGTGTCTGTGTACAGCATGCTTGGGCTGCGCGAGGGGTGCGCGAAGGGCGGGATGGACAGGATGTACTTCGTACATACTTCGTAGCATACCACCTTGCTGTCATTCAGCCTCGTTAGCTTACCATCAAAGCCGAGCGGAATATAATGGAACAGAGCAGCATTGGCAGGTCCCGGAATTCCTGGTTTATGCCGAGAAGTTTGGCCTGTACCGAGTTTGCTGACCAGGTGCGGCCCTACTTCAGGCTCTAAGACAATAATACCTGAGCACTTGCGTATAGTTTGTCCCATTAATGGTCCCTCCGCTTGCATCGCCTGGCTAATACACCAATTGCTTGGAAGAGCAGGGCAATTACAAACGGACACAATGACTTGATCCAAATGCAAAGGGAACAAACTTAGGGCTGCGTTGGGGTCCAAAACAAGGTAGGAGGGATACGGGAGAAGCAAGGCGACGCGCAAGGAAGCAATGCAATGGTCAGGAACGGCGAATTTGAAGCAAATCAAGCAAGCAGAAAAAGTCCCCATCCACACCAAACTCCATGCTGCCTTCGTACTTGTTCGAGAATGGTGGGGGAGCGTAACCTGCTCGCTTTCCCTGCACCAATTTGACAACTCCAAGAACTTACATCTAGACTTTCCGTAGACGACTCTTCTCTCCATCTTGGTCGTCTTGGTCGTGTAAGTGTGTTAGTCCCGGCCAGGAAATGTTGGTAAGAGCCCAAAAGCATCACTGATTAATTGAGAACGAGGACTCGCAGTTGGAGCTAAGCCAGGACGAAATATTGAATGGACGTGGGAGCGACAGATTAAAAGGGACCCAGGACAGGCTTCGCGGTCCATAGGGCGTATGGAGGACTGTGAGGACAAAACGAAGCAGATTCTAGCGCCCTTTCTGTGGGCGAGGCCTGGCCAAGTGGGCACCAGGAAAATTGATGCAAAAAAGCAATGTCAGGGGTCGAGAGAGTGCTGATGATCGAGATCAACCTCAGGCGCCCCTCTCCTCCATCCTTCCTGCCCCTCTTCATCAAGTCTCCTCACAATTCAACAAGAGGGAAATTCCTTGACCGCCGTTGTAGCTTCTTTTCTTCTGGACCCACTTATTTTGTACAGGTACATGACCCGTCGGCGCTTAACGGCTGCACACTCCCCTTTGCATCCATAGAAGACACGCCCCATCCCGCTCCCCACTCGCACGATTTTCCTTGTACTGTACTTGTACCTGCTCATGGACTACCACTGCAGCTACTACGTTTGGTCTTGGTATGGCCCGCCCTCGCAGCTGCGCTTTTCTCACCTTTCCTGCTGCGTTCAAGGCCAGACCTTTCTTGAGGTGCCTCTTGCCTTTTTCCTCCAGCTATTGGAGGCGTTCCTGCTCAATTTGTAGAGGTCTGGCATTAGAGCCTGCCAATGCTGCAGTTGCGCCTGCCCCCACACTCACAGACACCCTAGCCAGTCCCAGCGCCGGTGCTGCTCCTCGCATCTATGAGTCTGCGGCCCGGGTAGAGGACGAGACGAGAAAGGAAACGGCATCTCAAAAGGGCTGTAGCACGATGTACAAGAGTACAACTACCTGCGTGCTTGTAATGTGGGGATGGTCCCAATCTGACCCTCCGAATGCTTGATTAGGCGGGATAAAGAGAATGTAATTGTAATGGAATGATTCAATGGCGGTGAACTCGTCTCGACAACATCAAGTCCCGCTCCGCTCATTTCCTTCTTCCACACGCAGAAAAGGAAGAGAACCGTACAATTTCGGTCATCTACTTTTGGTCTCTCAAATCATTCATCCTTCTGCCCCCACTCGCACCCCGGTTCTAATGGAAGATCTCATGGTTTTCATGGCAGATCTGTCAGGAATCGAAGCGCCGGGCCCATTATGTGTTGCAGCATTGTCGAAGTGACGGTGACGGTCCGAAGCAGATTCGGGGACCTCTAACGTCATATCACAGGTTATTACAGTTCAGGTTACCTCGAGGCGATGACGCCCTCGACGGCTCTTAATCTTCCCATCATTTCCCGAGATCAAGATCCCGTATTGCCCTGTAGGCCAGACGGGGCGGCGCGCTAAGAATATCGGAGAGTCCACAGGGCATTAAGTGACCATACATGACCTTCAGAACTTGATCAGTAGATTGCGGTCGTCGCGTGGCCCTTCCTCTTTCTACTCGTGCCGAGGACTTCCTTCCTCTCCTTCGAACCACTCATCATCTTTACCCCTCATCACAAGCGCTTCCCATCACTCAGGGACCAGAGCACTTTTTTTCCAATATGCGCTCTCTGGTTGTTCACGCATGGAAGATCATGCATCCTCCGCTTTCGGCTTTACCTTTCTCCTTCTTCCAACTAAGATTAAAGTGAGCGTTGTGCGCCCGCTAGCGCCCACTTCTGCGTTTGCGCAACCCACCATATTCAAAGGCGAAGCGAAGTCTCCGAAGGCAAAGGGGGAGCTTGAACGTTATGTGACAAACTCGGAGGGCGGAAGACACCACACTAATCTAGACTCATCCTGCTCACTCCGCACTCTCTAGGCTCGGGCTTTGAGGCGCACGGATTCAACGATCTTCTTAAGAATGACGATTAGAACCTAGCAGATGGCGGTGCTCGCCATGGTGGGTTAGGCGTGGTCGGAGCATACAACTCTATCCTCGTTCACCCAAGGGCTAGCGGCTGGATAGACAAGATGGTTAACGGGAGCGGGTCAATAGGAGCCCGTCTTGGCCAGATAACCGAGATGTATGTACATCGTATGTGATTGCCATTGATGGCTAGACATCTCGATGTGCCCGGGGTAATAGAAACTGCGCTACGACGTCTTATCCATCCTAGACTATGCTCAGTTTGGGGCGGGTATGGTATCAGAATTTGCAATGACAACCTCTTGTCGCTGGCTAATCCCTGATGATGGAACCGTGCTTGGATAAGAAAGGGGGGGAGGGGGGGGCATTAATCTGTGGGAGACGCCATCCGTGACAAGGACCTTCGTCGCAGGCCTTTCCATCTGTGATCTCGGATGCAAACCATTCTATTTTAATCGAGGGCTATAACACTCGGAGATGTTTGATGGCATCCATGGGCCTGCAGATGCGCGAGTCAAGCGCCTGCAGAGCAACGGAGAATCACCTTCTTCGCATGATTCGACGCAGAACGAAGTCGACGGCGGATACCGTGACACGACCGCAAACTTCACTTGTGAAGGGCAAAGCCACCCACCCTTCCATTCCCGTATTTCATTCATATCGTCTTGCTTTAGTAAGTCGGTTGCACGTGGCCAACTTGTCGTTAAGGTTCTTCGTGCGACGAGATGCGAGTCCTGTGGCGTGGTTTCCGGCCAAGACACACCGGTTTCGCTGTACCTAGGTAATACCATGTGTGAGAAGATTCCTCAAATTGTCGACCTGTGGGAAAAGACTGGATCTTAGACACCCCTCAACACGAGGGAAGACCACTAGCCGTTCTAAACTAATCTAGGATAAGCAGCAGAATCACGAGGTATGATGGTGGTTTCAACCCCGCCTTGAGGTAAGAGATATGTCCCCCAATCATCTCCGACATAAGCCACCAGATCCTCCGTATGGTGTTAGGGGGACTCGAACCTTTTTCTGCGACACCCGTCCACACAGACCTGAGGACGATGCGATTGGCTTAACATCTCTCAAGTGAAGGCTTAAGGGTCCGGACAATGTCCTGGGATCCTCTTGCGAGGTTGCTTGGGGTCCGTCCAGCCTGCGCATGCTGCGGGTTCTGCGGGGAGGATATGATCTCTCTCAGATCGTTGGGGGCAAGGGAAAATCGGAAATTACCAGGGCAGGCATGGCATTGACATTGGACGATGCTACAGCTGGCCCACCACTTTTAGGGTGAGCTGCCTCGGGGGTGCACAGTGTTTGGTTCGCTCTTGGATGTCACAGAGGAGCGGATCCCTGTTTCCGATGGTGACCACTTCCAACTCCACGACAGCTGATCATCGTCTCGAGGTCGTAAAGTCGAGTCCATATCTACTCGTCCCTCTAACTCGCGGCTGGCGTGTTGCTAACGGAAAATCCCTTGCACTGGGGGCTACAGGATGAGGAGAGAGAGAAATTGATGTGTGTGGTTCATGAACGGACGAGTCACTGGACGGTGATGTTGTTGCAAGTTGACCTCGTGAAAGAAGATGAAGGAGTGACAATGGAGAGCGCCTTAACCCCATTCGTGTGGGCCGATAATTTAGTCCAATCATCTAGGCTTTTAGTCGCTGAATTTTGGCCAATCATATCGTTAGGGACGAGATCGACGTTCTGGTTGGATGGCTGATTGTCCCACATGGGAAAATAGCCTACATTAGTCCCCTTGCAAGGGTGGATCCTTGAGAAGGGCACGAAGTCGGCGAGGAATCCGACGTGAATGGATACTTTCAAGTTTCCTTCACATGGAGATTTATGACATTTGTCTTGGAATCACGCTGGACCCCATTTAGCGTTTGCAACGCCCACACCTGTACAATTTACATGTAGAAGTCGTCCTGTAATAATATTGCCAGTACAAGGACGAAGTCTGTGTGCACTGATTGATGACTGAGGCAGAACGGGAACTCGGCTGACCAGGGTGGGGGTACTCTGGGGGTTCTATCCTTGTCTTCTGTTTATGAGCACGGGAAGTGGAAGGATCTGAAGCCTGAGGTTATCAAGGTAACATGGGCTTGTGAATGATGCATTCAGGTACCAGGTAACCATGTCATGTACACCCTTGGATCCTCCGGAAGGTTATCAGTCCTTGACTCGAGTATCAGCATCGAGCTATTTAAGCTATACACCATCGGCAACTGCCTGAAGATGGAGAATGACTGGGGATTTCCCCGCCCTATCAATATGCTCCAGTCTTCTGTCCCTTGAATATCTGACGGGTGCATTTTATCGGAGCAGTGGCTCTAAACGTGCCATCCCGGGTTCAAGAGTTGAGTGTACGAAGTACATCGTAGTACTTTGTGTACTTTGCACACACTCAACAGGGAACACACTTTGTATTTATACGAAGTTCGAAGTCATCAAGAGTTGAGGAGAAAGAGGGGCGGGCCGTTCTTTGGCCTAAACTACGGCTTGCCAGGGACACTGGAGAACAAACTAGCCCAGAATGGGAGTAGTGTCCACTAGACAAGAACGGGAAGTTCTCGATGCCTGCAGTACCTCGTACGTTGACCTTTGTGAAGGGAGGGGTGGAGGACATAGAAGGGCTACATCATTGATCTGATCCTGTAGTCTCGAGGAAGAAGTATTTCACAACATTGAAGTAATTTGCAAACGGCCTTAATCCCGGGTTGGTTTTCATCCATTCTCCCCTTGGATGATCATCAATAAGCCTAGGGCTGGGCTCGCCTCATCATGATATGAAACCCCGAAGTACGGGGTGAACAACAATGTTCTGGAGGGTGTTAGCTGACCATTTACAAGTAAGTAGTTTATATGGCAAAAGGTTTCTCCATTGACCTACCAGGGATTGGTGGCAAGCAGGCTTCGATAAAAACTTGAATGTGTACGAAATAAGTACGAAGTACGAAAGCGGGCGAGGACCTGCGCGTCAACGAATTGGTCCCAGGCAATCGAACATTCAATAAAAATCGAAAGAGGAAGAACTACAGGATATTATCGTGCCCTCAGCAATGAGGTACCTATTTCCTTGTCTTGGATGTGGAGGATGCCTCGAGCTGTGGTGGACGCCAATGTCGTTGATGAGGCAACACGACCACCTCGTGCGTGGGCGATGATCGGTCAGGACTCCGTATCTCCCTCCATCCACATCTCAACCGCAAGTTCACATTTGCCCTTGGAAAGACAAGGAGTCGGATCATATGTCTTTCGACACGCTTCTAGCGGAGCGCCACATCCAATTTTTACGGCTGTCGAACCCTGAACAGCTTCTATTCCACAGTGGGGAAGCGTCCGAGGTCCCTATAGCTTGTTATTATCCAGAGTGCAGTAGGGCCTGGCCTCAGAACAGCGACGTCTCCCCTTGTTCCACTCCACAAACCCGGGTCCGTTATTAGCATATTAGCCGTCAGGACTTACCCATGTGGAGTGTTTCTGTTTGCTTCTTACGCAAGAAATATTGAGCCACATCGAGGCTTCAGTCTCCGCTACCACCGAGGGGCCCAGTGTGCTTTCATTTTCAGTTTCGCACTATTACTGACCTTGAGGAGGGACTACTCTAAACATTATTGACGTATCGAATGGCCTGGGAAGGTGTGGATGAAGTGTCCCAAGTACTATTGGTACACGAGGAACACGTGCCACAACGCCCGTCTCTAGGTACTTCGTAGGAGCCACTGACTAGTGCTTCTTCCCCCTTCAAAAACTACAGCCTCGAGTGGGAGCAAAGAGGAAGGGAGCAAAGACATTGATTCGGTCAATTTTAGACGAGGAAAATCTAGTCTACCCCGTTAGGGTAATTGGTATTGCTTCATAGGTAAATATTCGCAATCTTGAAGCAGATACTGGTTGAATCGAAAGCTAACAAAGCATCGATTTGGACCAGACGATCAGCATAGAGAAATAGTATTTTATTTTATTTTATTTTATTTTTTTCATCCAGACGCCAAAAAAAGGTCTCCCGAGCCCACTCATTTTGTCTTCGGGGGACGACTGCGAGTAGCGTCAATGGTGTGCTTGTGTCTTTACTTCGTACTTCGTCGTACCACGTGCACCTCATTGCTCCGATCTACCCTGGACCTGTGGTCTGTGGTACCGTGTAGATTTAGGACTACAAAAGACTCTTGTCACATTGTTCGCTCTTTCTGATATTATTCCCATTTTTGAACGATAACAGAAAGCGTCCCTCCCGAGTCCGGTGGCCCCTGCACCCATCCCCAACACCCCCAAATTCATAGCAATGAAATACCACCCTCCCCTGTCAGCAGGTAGCCCGAAACGGATATCTTTACTGGAGCCACCCCTCTCCGGCACATTGTCATCCTTGTTTGAGTGACAAGTCCAGGTACATGTACTCCACCCTCTACTGGTCCACCACTGGGAAGGTGGACCGCAAATGGTAGGGATCGCAATCGCAAACCAGCTTCTCGTCCCTTCCTCTCCGCCATGGATACGTGAGGTGAGGGCAAGAACTACTTCGTACGTCTTCGAAGTATTGTCGCTCTTCGCATTTTTTACCCACTCTGCTCGTTCTGTGTTCGAAGTAATCAAGTTAACTCTCCGGACTCCGTAATATTCCACTGCCACACGCGAGTCCAGGGGTCGCTATTCGTCACCTGCTCTGGCTTAGAAGCTGGACGAGATCAATGATATTGTGCATGCCTCCCACTGTTTGAAGACAAGTCCATCGATCCGTTCCACACTTCTCGATGAGAGTTGTCTCAATCGCTCCTGTCCACTGTACCTCCTGTGGGTGAACACTCTGAGGTATCATCGACTCTCTCTGCATCTGTCTCCCTTACAAAGGTCTAGGTCGGCCCAACCCTCCTCTATGTCTTGAGAATTTGAACATTCGTCCTTTTTGACCCCAACGCTGCATCGAGGCGCCTGCGCTCTGCAGCCCTCCGCCCCAAACGGCCAACTTAATCCCCCTTCGGAAGCCGACAAGACGCACCTCATGTTTGCTTCACGAACAAGACCACATCCTTAGTGTTTTTAACTCCTTGGCCCCGACCCTCACACTAGCCGTATAACCAGGAAGACAACCTACCTTCCGAAGGAGGGATTTCCACCAACAGTCTGCGATTCCCCGCGATCGAGTAGTCGGCACCTACCAGTACGTGTGCGAGAACCCAGCAACGAGGTCGAGCTCTCCGTTCTGGCCGCCTTGAGGGGGCCGCCTCGAACCAAACTCTTACACCGAGAAGGATCGCGAATCCACGCGGCCAGATTGCCTCCAACAAATCCCAGCCAGGTAAATGGCATTGGTCTTACTCTCGAATATCCGAAAGACATTCTCTGTATCGCCAGTACTTTGAGGGGGTATCTCGACTGCAACTGACCGGCACTCCTCCTTTCTTCCTCTTCTCCAGGTGACGTGCCGGTCCCTCATCATCGGCATTTTAAGCGCGCACTCTTTTTTCCTTCCCATTCGTTGTAGAACTTTTCTAGCTTTCAGGTTTCGGACTCGACTCCCAGGGGATAGGTTCGACATTACACCAGCCCTCCACGCGCATTTGACCATTACCTCTGTCATGCGAAGCCCTTATCATTGACATTCCTCTACAACTACCGCACGTGGGTCAACCGTCAGGAAGAGAGGATTGTCTGAATTTATTGGTCCTCGCAGTCTTTTTTTGTGTTTTTCTTTTTTGGGTCGTTACTCTTTCTTGACCACCAGGATCTCCTCAGACCCCCCTTGACTTATTTCCCGAGGAGGTGGAATTCTAAATTCAACCCGGGCCCGAACAATGCACAACGCAATGATTGGAACTACTGGTATGGACCAGGAACCTCACCCAGCTCACGACAATTCTCAATATGGCTCTAGTTCGGGCTGGGTTGATGTCAACTCCTACAGCCAGAGTCCGTTGCCAGACTATGGAAACTTCAACTACATGACAACGGGGTTGCCCTCCGAGTCTCTGGCTCGGATCGCGCCGTCACCGACTACTCTCCAGACTCACCAACAGCGATCTCAATCCCAGGCTGGATCGACGCAACAGTCACCGCAGACACCTCATCACCCTCAGCTGCCAATGTTGATAATGCCCTCGCACGCATGGCCGAGTATGTTGACGAATCCCGTCACTTACTCAACTCCCCCCATGCCTATTCCAGCTGTTGCTCCTAGTCCTACCACAACACCCGCACCGGTCCAGCCGAAGCCCTCACGGCCATCTGCTTCAACACCTCGGCGCACGCTGACGGATGACGACAGAAGACGTATGTGTCGCTATCACGAGGAAAACCCTACTGCGAAGCAGCTGGACATTGGTCGGATGTTCGGTGTAGAACGAAGGTAGGTCCTGCCTCACAAGAACCCTTGTAACGCACCCGGGTTCGGTCTAACTCGTATATCCCTTAGCACCGTATCCAAAGTTTTGCGCCAAAAGGACAAGTACTTGAATCCCGAGGATAGGAGTGTCTCGCCTGTCAAGCGCAACAAGGGGAAGTTACCAGACATTGAGCGGGCACTGGCATCATGGGCCCGCAAGGCCCAGCAATCCGGAATGGAAATCACGGATAGTGAAATCTGGGAAAAAGCCCGTCACTTCGCCCATGGTGTGAGCGGCACTGATCAGGTCCAGAAGCTCGGAATCTCGTGGCTGGAGAAATTCAAGCAAAAGCATGCAATCGGACAACCCAGGATCGTGAGACGAGCGTCCGAAACAAACATACCAAATAGCGCCGCCAAAAGAGCCATTAGCTCACCTCTCCTGCCCCAGTCGCAGGCACCGAATGGCATCTCTCCTGTCTCGCCAATAGCACAGCCATCCCCACTCTCGGGTACCAGGAGCGACGACGAGCTCAAGGATGGTCTTGGATCAACAAACATATTTGGATTCAGGTCGGACACTTTCAAGCGCGGTAATAACCAGAGTACAACATCTCTGTCCAGTGCGTTCACAGATACAGGCACCTCATCCTTCTCGGGTAGCGCAGTTAGCCCAACTGGTCCGTTTGCCTTCTCTCCAGACTCGAACGTTGGCGGGTTCCTCCCGACTGATCAACGACACCTACCCGGAGGGCCTGAGTCTCACTTTCAGCGGCCTAGAAGCCAGACTTTCCCAACGCTGGATATTGAGTGTTTAAATCAGCAGACCACCAACCCAGAACCAGCAACCCCCAAGTACGCCATCTCGTCCACCGCACCATCGTCTGCTTTAGAGTCTCCAGGCCGTGAACTTGATTCACGGCATTTTGGGTTGACTTCCGTGATAACTTCATCGCCCCAACTTCACCACAGTAGCAGCAATGGCACCTTGGGCTCGAATGCAGCAGGTCTATCAGCAAATCAATTAATGTCCCCACCATCGCCTCGGGTTGGGTCGAGTCCTAGTTCTCCTACGCTTGAGGACGCGCGCCGAGGGTTGGATCTTGCGCTCAGTTATGTGCAGAAGTCTGTTTCGAGGTACGATGAAAAGGACCTAGTGGCAGTCATTCGCTTTTTTGAGGGGGTTGGCCTTCGGCAATATACACAGAACATGAAAGGCCCTGGCGCATCGATGCAGACGTTAAGCAACCTCGGCCGTATTCCTGAGGGGGGAGAGGTCGAGATGACAAATGCTCCAGCCCCAGCGTCTGCCAAGTTGGAGACGATGATGGCCTAACACAGCCAAACTCGAAGGGAACATCGTGTCGGGTGCTGCAGTTACCGGGCCATCTTCTTCGGGAACCAGGACGCAACATGAGTGGGATTTTGCTGTCCCTCCCCATTTCATTCACTTCGGACGTTGGAGGGGCAAATCCCTCTTCGACTAGAATCTGTTCTGGCCATGGGGCCTAAACTACGGAAGGGAAGCGAGGGAGAGAAGAGAGGAAGAGAACAAAAGAAGAATGATTTATTGCGTCTGCACTGCTATCCTCCTACCCGAAAACGATGCCGTCTATACTTCTCACAGAACGACGAAGGCTGTCTGTCTCTATCTTTGCGCAATATGCTGATATTCTTTTGTTCCGAGGACTGGCGTCAGAGAATTCCTAGCAACACTGCGGACATGGCGTTATCTCCCCGGGGTTTTGATTTTGCTTGCCAGGCTAGAGTCGCTCTTCACAGAAAGATATTTCGCTCACGCGACCATGGAGAAGCCTGGAATACCGTCTCAGATCGATTGTTTCTCGAATTTTTCACCGACTGCTGGATCAGCTCCTAACCTGGGCCTTTCCGGTTCACCGGGCGATATCCTGCATTAACGGGCGTCATTGGCGATGCGATTCCTTGATTCCGTTGCACTCAGGTTATTATTCACTCCTTGACTGAAACATTCTAGCGAGTTTATTCCTGCCTTTTTTATTCCTTTCCTTTTTTCTGCCTTTCCCTAGTATTGTCAGCGCCGGTTCTCTTGCAACATTGTGTCTCTCGCGTTCTGGGCATTTGGTTTCTGTTTCCATGTTATTCCCCTTGCTGATATCTCTTCCGTATCCTACATATTTCGGATTTCCTACTATTATGTGATTTCAGAAACGGGATGTTCATAAGGTCAGGGGAGTGTGTTTGTGTTCTTTCAGGAATATGGGTACCATGTCGCCTCTGCATCCTCGCAAGTGGCTGGAAGGGAGTGGGAAGGAAGGTTTGGGCATATGGAAGGGATAACATATAATGGGGGTTACACAACGACGCCTGGGTCGAAACAGAGTCACTTGGACCGCAAGGTCTCAACCGTGTTATTATTTTCCTTGTTCAGTTTTCAATTTTTTTTTTCCGTCTTTCGCTGACGACATCCTGGGAGAGAAAAGAGGATCCCCCAAGACTCTCTGGTATCCTATTTTCCTTCCTCTCGTCTACGCTTTGAGAAGTCTCTCTCTCGAATCACCTTCTGAGTCCGGTTGAATGGTACAGAAGAGACTCTATCACCATGTGTCTCTGAAGCCGCCACGGATGAACAAGGGTTGAAAAAAGAAAGAAAAAAACAGAAAGAAAAAAAAAACATATGAAAAGAGAAAGAAAAAAAATATTGGGCGGCTATCTGTATTCTTAGCTTTTTTTTTTTTTTGAACCTTTTCCTACTTTTCTCCTGTTGCCCGGCTCTTTTTTTCTTCTTTCTTTTTTAATGTTTTTCTCTTTCCTTTCCTTTTCTTTTCTTTTATAACCGGTCTCAAAAAATACGATGAATGTTAGCGTTGAGAGAAGTGCAGATCCTATGCTGTGTTTGTGTGTGTGACATGCTCCGATGCTATAAAACCGGAATTGGAGGGAAGATTTGTGTGAAGATGAAGAGAATTATTAACATTATAGGTCTTGTTTATATCCGTACGGGTATCTAAATATACAGGTTGAGAACGACAAAAGAAGAAGAATTCGCTTCTCTGGAGATCAGTTGAGTCTCTCCTCCCACAGCTCCGAGACCCGCTTCTCCGTGAGTTCAGGCATCAGACGCACGAGTACAAGCTCGAGAACACTATACATAAGGTGCTTATTACAGTACTCATCGGCGAACACATCGAGCAAGGCGTCGTCAATGGCATCGATGACCTCAGGGTCGACCCCGTTCGAGCCAGCGGGCCTAGTAGCGGCCGACGTCCAGGGTGGGCGTCCGGCGAAATAGAGCGAGGTGAGCCAGGGAGGGAAGATGGAGGCGAGGGAGGCTGCGGAGCGGCGGCGGAGGGCGAGCAGTTGTTCGTCCGAAGTAGGGGGGAAGAGGGTGGGCGTGCCCGGGGCGTTGTGTGGGAAGAGGGCGGCTCGAAGGGAGCGGAGGAGCGGGGGGAGGCGGGAGGGGTCGAGGACGTGTTGGTGGAGGAGGTGAGAGAGGGTCCTAAAGGCGGTTTTCTTGGTTAGCCATGCCATGACAAAATAAAGAGTTTCAGAGCCTTTTTTTTTTTTTTTTTTTTTTTTTTTTTTTTTTTTTTTTTTTTGT